>JADRCD010110759.1:0-13155 GCA_019843815.1 Montemys delectorum
GGTATAGAAGATACTGCTTACATGGATAAGAAAGAAGGAAAACAATGGCATTGCATCCTGTGGTCATGGGTACCCCAGGACTCAGGGGGGACTGAGTGAGGATGAAGTCATTCAGTGGGTAATCACTATACTCTACATGGGTCATGGGCTTAGCCTGACTAAGCCAGAAGAGAGACTGAGCATGTTACCAGGGCTTCCGTAGACTCCAGAAGAAAAGGACAAAACCCAGTCTCTAAGATGGAGGTCTCAGCCACAGAAGTGGGTTAGAGAATGGGTTCACAAAAGCCACAAAGGGCCTCAAGGAGCTGTGGAATTCTGGGCAACTCCAAAGGGAAGGTGATAGAAGAGGGCAGGAAGGAACCAATAGCCCAATTGGACCTATGAGAACCACAAAATTGGAGCTCCAAGGGTTAGGGAATGGGGTCAGATGAAAAGAGCCAACCATAGCCTTAAAGGCAGTGGTGGGGTTTTCCTCAACCTACAAGAGTATCTGACGCGTGCCAGATAATCAGCAATTCTTGGACTGACAAAAGGGGAAACTTACTAACTTGCATTGGTGGATGGGGTGTTGAGTGACTGGTGAGCCAGAAAGTGTTGCTGTCCTGTTGCAGCTGGACTGGAGATGAGCAATAGGGTCCATGTTCATCTTCCTGAGGGAGAGCATAGGCACCACCAAAGTCTACCCATGTCATTGCATTGAATGTATTACCGATCTGAGGGGAAAGGTCTCCCCCATGCAAGTGTGGCTGTTCTGAAGGGAAGGTTATGATAGCTGGAATCCAAGGAATACCACAACGTCACATCCCACAACAAGCCTCACACACAAGATTTATTTAGGAC
Source organism: Montemys delectorum (assembly GCA_019843815.1). Classification (NCBI taxonomy): domain Eukaryota; kingdom Metazoa; phylum Chordata; class Mammalia; order Rodentia; family Muridae; genus Montemys; species Montemys delectorum. The sequence goes on from JADRCD010110759.1 coordinate 841, forward strand.
CGAGAAGCACAGGAGGGTGCATATCTCTGCTTGGGTGAGCAGCAGCTAAGAACTGAATAGAAAACAGGGTTTATATAGGGTTACTTGGAGGCCAAGCTTCCCAGGGTGGCCTGGGATTGGTGGAAGTTTGGGGGCCTGATTTTGGGACATGCTTATAAACTGGAAGGAAAGAATGGGTAAGGGGATACGCCTAAAGTAAGTGGTGGAGCTGGGTGAGACTGGAAAGGCTAGCCCCCTACTCTACAATAGAAGAGAGACAAAGGTTTTCCTTCCTCCTTTCTTTCTTCCTTCCTTCCTTTCTTTCTTTGTCTATGTCTTTTTCTTTCTCTTTTTTCCTTTTTGGCAAGGAGAGGTAAGAGTTTATTCAGTGTACACTTCCACATTGCTATTTATCACCAAAGGAAGTAGGGACATGAACTCAAGCAGGTCAGGATCTTGGGAGGGAAGAGCTGATTCTGCTTGCTTCAAAATGGCTTACTCATCCTGCCTTCTTACAGAGCTCAGTACCACCAACCTCGAGGGATGGCACTACCCACAATGAGCTGGACCCTCCAACACTGATCACTGATTAAGAAAATGCTTTACAGCCTGATCTTATGGAGGTATTTTCTCAACTGAGACTCCTTCCAATCTGATGATTCTAGCTTATGTCAACTTGACATAAGTCCAGACAGTACAGACATGGATCTGGTGCTAGGTGGAACTCAGCAGGTAATTCTACTACCTACTACTACTAACTAGATGTCAACCTCAGGCAGAGGGGAAATGGGCTCCGGAGTGCCTAATAGCACAACAGCAGGTAGAAATACCTGCCTGGCATCTGGATCATCTTTGGCTGTATCTAGACATGACTGTGTATCAGCTGGTGTGGGCAGAGCCTGATCTAAGCACCTCACAGTCAGAAGCTGCAGTGGCCTGACTTCTGGCATACTCGATTTAATAACCACAGGTTCCATTGCCACAGAGTCCTCTTGGTGTGTCACACCTTCCTGTTGCTTTGTCATAGAAGTTGGTCTCAGATCCAGAGTCTCTGGCATTCTCTGTCGGGGGTTCAGGAGCTGTTGCTCGGAAGAGCCCGCAATCCCTGGCCTTCTCATCTTTTTCAGGCATTGACCTCTTGGACTCCTGCTCCTCCAGCAGTGATACAAAGATTCTGTATGGGGCTTACGAGGTTCCATTGGGGCACACTGATCTTCAGGTAATCCATCAGCAGGTTCAGGCTGAGCAGCTCTGGAGACTCTCAAGCATCCTGGGGCACTTTTGGTATCCACAGTCCCAGAAAGAATCATATGATGCTGTGGGGGAAAGCAAGTTGACAGGAAACAAGAGTCAGTAGCCTGGCTTCTCTTGGCTGGTGCCTCGTCAGTCACTATCAGGTGAGACATGTGCGACTGGGTCTAGTGGTCAGGAGTGTGGGGCTATGTAGGGAGGGATTCTTTAGTTTCATTCATCTCTCTGTTCCTCAAAACCAAGGAGCCCATTGAAGGTCTATTTTTCTCCACCTAAAGGTGGGAACCCCAAAAGGAGGCCCGGCGATTGCTTAGTCTTCCACCCTTGACACCCCAAAGAACCCACTTTGCAGATGGACACTTACCTCCCTCTTCACCCAAAACCCACTCAGTATGTTCATTTATTGGGAGAGAAGAACCCAGGAATGTGGCTGCCTTGCTGAGTGATAAGCTGCAGCAAAGCGAGCAGAAGACAAGAAACTTTATTTACCTAAGGTTTGTTGGGGGCGGGCTCTCCAGGATGGCCTAGGATTGGAGAGGTGATAAGGCCTAATCTTGGGACAAGCTCAGGGATTGGTGAGGTTTTTTTTTCTGTAGGGCGGGGCCTGCCCATTCTCCTACCTCAGGGGCTAGGAACTGTTAAAGCTGTTAGAGAATGGCAGTTATGGCCTTTAGAGAGAGGGAGGGTGGTGGTGTGGTCCAAACCCATGTAGATGGTAAGGAGGATGAGTAGCTGGGGAAGGGAGGGACCCGGATGCTAGGATGGACCTTGAAATGTATCACTTATGATAGCGAGGGAGCCTGGAGGCCTGCATGGGCTTTGATATTCTGTTCGGCATCACAGACAGCCTCATGTCCTTTCTGCCAGAGGTAAGAGAAGTCAATCTCTCTGGCAGACTGGAATTGTTTTCACAAGTTCTTAATTTGCTCTTATCTAATGGCCAGAAATGAATGGCTCTGTTGTTCTTAAGCATGTTTCTGGGTATATGGAGTTTCTGAGATCCAGGGATATGGCAGTCTTTTAAGAAGTAGATTGCCTCTAATTTTAAAAATAGGATTTTTCTTTAACTTCAAGGCAATTGTTTAGGAGTAAAACCATGTTTTGTTGTTGTTGTTGTTTACTCTAGCAGTTTTTCTAATTTTATTGGTTGAAGCAGATCCATCTCTCTGCCTTTTTAGAGAAACTCTGATGCAGGCCAGTTTGAGACCTCTCCTTGTACTCTACCAACTATTCCTGGGATGGACAACTAAAAAAGTATGTGTGTATGTGTACATTTGTGCATGTGTCTGTGCCTGTGTATGTATGAATTATATGGGCATGTATATACTCTTGTGTAAATATAAATGCTCCTGTGTCTGAGTGTGTGTGCATGTGTGTGTATCTGTCTTTCTATGAACACACACATGCACATTCTCCTAAATAAAGACTGGTTAACTGTTGGCAGGATGTCAAGGCCATTCTACCTCTCCACATGCCCAAGGCCATCTCTCCTCATCCTTGACCTTGTGCAATTATAGTTCTCCCCCCACCCCAGGTTGTAGGCTCATTTTTTCTGTTCCTGATTTTTTCTTTTAGCAATAATATTGTATTATAACAACTCTTAAAATTTCCATCTTATTTTTTAATATAAGTTACAGTGTATGTTGACTAATGATTATCTGAAATTATTTTTCTATTCATTTCAACTTATCTGAAATTATTTTTCTATTCTATTATCTATAATCTCAATGTTCTCAAAATATTCCAAAGTGAGAAGTGGAAGAGAAAGAGGGAATATCAGGTTTTCCCAGTTTTGAGGATTTCTTTGCAATGAAGAGGTGAGGAACTATGAAGCTAGTTTTGTAGTCTTTTTATCTTTATACTGTGTTGTTGAGTTGTGCTCACAACATAAACCTAGCAGATTCTTCAGAGCTAGAATTCAGAATATTTTCAATGTAAACAATGTATTTCCAACATGTTTATTAGTTTACATGGCAATATCACAATTACTAGTAGAGATTAGAGGGGTATACTGCCAGTATATTTGTTTGCAATATTTCAAGGGAAAAGTATATTGGCATAGTGCATTAAGCTCTAGATTCAACAAAACACTCAAAAATTGGAAGTTTTTGTTTTGTTTTGTTTTGTTTTTGTTTTGGGGAAGGGGTACTTTCATTGTTTTTGTTGTTGTTTTCTTTTGGCCATCTTTCTACTCTCCAATCATGGAAAGATAGTGAATTTCAGTGACCAGGGGATACTACCCCTTCCACAGACTGGGTAGAGTTGAAATTGGTCCCTGCTAATGATTGGTAGTGTCACAGCCCCTTCTGTGTTTGATGATTCCTGACATGAGGCCGTGGTGAGATTGGAATGTCCCAGCTCATGTTCCTGCCAACATTAAAGCATTCTAAGGGACATAAAAGAGTGTGTGCTCCCAACTCTGCACCAAAGGCTGTGGTGGGCATGGCTGGCTAGGTGACTATGGGGATTCTGGAAACCTCATATACATCAATAGCTTTTCTTTTATAGAAGTTTTTATTATTTTGGGGAAAAAACTTTTGAGAGGACATCTCACACTATGTTGCCTAGACTGGTCCTGAGCTCGTGGTTCAACTGATCCAGGTTCCTGAAGAGCTAGAGTGATCAGTGCAACCACGAGATTGCCCTCATCGGGAGGTGTCTGGATTCCTAGCTGCAGAGCCCTAGATTGTTTGACTTCCATTGCTTCTGTGAAATTCCAAGCTTGATGCCTACAGCCACATATACTTTTCCTGTCTCTGCCACAGTGTTAACAGCCTGGCTGTCCTACCATCTGTATCTCTGTCTTAGCCTCCTTCAGCTTCAGAGCTATCAACCAGCGTGGACCTCTTTGATTCTTTCCTGCCTACCTCTTGAAGATCCCTGGAGATGACACCGAGGGTCCACTCCTATCTTCCAAAGCTATATCCCCTCCCAATTCCTTCATTCTGAGATTCTGAGTCCCTTTGTTCCATGAAGGACTAGACCAAGGACATCTTGTATTATTCACACACACACACACACACACACACACACACATACACACACACACACACACACACACACACACCCATACAGGACCACACATGAGAACTGGTGGAGTGATCAGTTCATTACAGTCTTCTCTAAAAAGCTCAGTTTAAAGAAGGCAGAGTTTAGGGGGCTCAGAGTTTGAGAGTGCAGTCCATCATTGTAGACAGGCATGGCAGAGAGAATAGCTCATAGCAGTGGTGGGAACATGAGGCTGCCAGCTTACATCTGGACAGATCAGGAAGAGGAGAGGGATGAGGGGTAGAGCTCAGCTGGCATCTTCCCGTTTTCTGTCTTGTGTGTTTTGTTTATTTGTCTGTGACCCCAGCCCATGTAGTATATGTAGTGCCACCCACATACAGAGTGGACTTCCGTTCCTCACAGACACACCCTGAGGTAAGTCTCCTAGGTACTTTGAATTTATTTGGCTTCTCGTCGATGAAAACTAGCCATTAAGCTCACTTAGAGTCCAAGCCACCTATTTATCTGTAATTACAGCACCAGCAGGTAACACCAGAAAGGATGATGGAGTTCATGCCTAAGAGGCTTTCTTACTTCCGATGAGGAAGCGTTAAGATGCTTGTGGATGAGAACAAGAGGTGGCCCATGCCTTTATCTCCAACACTCAAGTGGGTTAGGCAAGTTTGACCGAAAGCTTTGGCTATAAAATAAGACTCATTTTCAAAAAGAGCCTACAGAGCAACTTACCATCCCTCTCTTTCCTGTCACCTCACAGAAACTGTGGAGTTCTGAGGCTCCAGTACTGAAAGCATGGCGTCCCATTGCAGAAGAGGACACTTTCTTAGCCTGTGACTGCTGTATTGTCAACACCAGCAGCAGCAGACCTAAGGCTACCAAGGCAGTCCGTGAAGAATCAGAGAAGACTGGGGAGGGTCCGGATGTTTTCCAAGGCAGTCTCACCCCTCTACATTTTGTGCACACCCCTGCCAGGACCTTGTCCAGCTCCTACCTCCACCCACTTCTACTGTCACACCCCAGTGAACCACGTGATCTGTTTTTGTTTTGTTTTGTTTTGGTTTGGTTTGGTTTGGTTTGGTTTTGTTTTCTGGCTTCAGCCTACTCTGCTTTGTCCACCCTGAGCATAGTATCAACATTTTAAACGCATGGACCAGATCCTCCATAAAATTCACAAATGAGTCACAACCCATAGACCAAGATGGTGCTATAGACCCTTCTTAGTGGCCCCTGTAACCAAGACTGCCTCTTCTACCTAAAAGCAGCAACTGAGAACAAACTGTTTGCAAGGGAGCAAGTAAGACTTTTTCTTTTTTTAACACTTAAAACTTGCCTTTTGGGGGCTGGTGAGATGGCTCAGCGGGTAAGAACTCTGACTGCTCTTCCAAAAGTCATGAGTTCAAATCCCAGCAACCACATGGTGGCTTTCAACCACCCGTAATGAAATCTGACGCCCTCTTCTGGTGTGTCTGAAAGACAGCTACAGTATACTCATTTATAATAATAAATAAATCTTTTTTTTAAAAAAAGGGAAAAAAGTGCCTTCTTTAGAAGTAATAAAGATGAGATCTTTGCCTTAGCAGAAAGGATAGAGGCAGTTATTTCAAAATGTCTTTTCCATTTGATTTTTAAAGCTTATTTTATTTTTGAGATACATGCTTGTGAGTGTAAATGCTCCTTAGAGGCCAGATAGTGGGGTATATTCCTGGAGCTAGAGTTACAGGTAGTAATATTGGGAATCAAACTCAAGTTATCTGAAGGGCAGTGCATGCTTTTAAGCATACCAGATCCTCTCCAGCCAGTCATTTGTTTTTAATAAGTCCTTGATTCCTTTGTGTAAGTTAGCATCATTGAGAAATCTGAGTGACCCCTTCTTTCTTTCCCCACGACAACCTATCCTACCTATTATTAGCAAGGTTTTCACCACCATGATGAAATACCTGACATGATACACTTACAAGAAAGAAGGGTCATTTTGGCTCTCAGTTGTATGGGTTCTAGTCCAAGATCAGGTGGATCTGGTGTTTTGGACATTGATGGGAGCATGTGGCTGAGAAACTCACTCATTCCTATAGCCAGAAAGCAGGGGAGAAGAAAAAATTGAATGGGGTTCCAAATTTCTTTAAGAGCAGACCTTCTTTGGCCTAAGTACCCATAAGACACCTGGATACATGACACCCATGCTCTGTCACTAACTCAGCAAATCACACATGCTCTCAACCTCCCTTCTCCCATAACACTGCCAGCATTTCTCTCAAGTAGCTCCTTACAAGTAAGAAGGTCCAGTCTCATATAAATTATCTTACTCCCTATTGTGTACATTCTTTTACATCTAGAGTCCCATCCCTTCTATAAAAGAGTTTTGTTAATTGCTGGCCATAGAACCAATACTCTTTGATCATTCAGTAAGCTTCCTTCTTGTATATAAGAAAATACATAGCCTAGAACTAAAATTTTGTGAGGTTTATGACAAGTATGATAGTCCATTGGATTTTCTTTGTTTCTGGCTGTTTTGGTCCACTACCATTCTGATATGTTTATTGTAGGACCTTTTTGTTCTATTTTTTGTTTTTGTAAATGCTATTAATTAACTCTATTAGTTCTTTTATCGATTGATTGATTGATTTAAGTTTAATTGTATTATAATGAGAAAAGACATAATTTAAGTTTATCTGAATGTGTTAATATTTAAAACATATTTTAAGTAAATAGAATTACATCACATTCTTCTTTCCCTTTTGTACCTCAACTCCTCCCAGAACCCCCTCTTCAATACCTACAATACCTTTTTTTTAATTTTCTCATATTCTTTAAAATTTATAAAATATTATAACAATAAAAATGAGTAGTATAAAAGTTGTTTGATATAAAACATTCAATTGAACAGTCTTTTTTTTTTTTAGTTTTTTAAAAAATCTATTTATTTATTAAATGTAAGTACACTACAGCTGTCTTCAAACACACCAGAAGAGGATATTGGATCCCATTACAGATGGTTGTGAGCCACCATGTGGCTGCTGGAATTTGAACTCAGGACTTTCGGAAGAGCAGTCAGTGCTCTTAACCGCAGAGCCATCACTCCAGCCCGAACAGTCTTATGTAGATGCTTGTCTGCAGCAATAATGAAAATGCATATGTTTTTCTCAATATAAATTTTAAATAACTCTAAACATATTAGCTGTATATTTTAAAATAATACATCACTATTAGTTTTTTTAATGAACATAAATAGATAAAGTTTTTATTTGTTTTGTTTTTAGTAGAGCTTAAAATCTTGGCTCTTACTCTGGTACAAGACTAAAATAAGAACAAATTTTAGATATTGGTTTTCATTGTAATAAGGCTGTACTTCAATGGCCCTCACATCACCAAAGGATTTTACCTTCCTAATAGCTAAGCTAAGAGTTGACATTTCTGCTGCACCAAGGAGTGAATTGTAGGCACGATTTTTGGATACAGATTTCCTGCTATGGTCAAAACTATTTGACTGGAGAGATTGTCTTCATTCTCAGCCCACAGAGAACAGGTTACATTCATTTAAGAAATGATGTGTGTATTAAGATGGTCTATCTGTGAAGTCATTCACCAACTGTTTCAATGAACAATGGCTCTGCTTTGAGGGTGACACAGGAATTAGGTGACATAAAAATCTGGTTTATTAGCTGTGATGATTTTTAAAAGCATTCATTTCAAAGAAAGGGTAACTTACAAAGTCCTTTTCTTCAAGATTGATAAAATAGTTACAAATATCAAGCAAAGGATTCATTCTTACTCTATTGTTCTCTAACAAGCTACCTCCCAAGTTAATTGTTTACATTTCTTTTGGTTGTATAAATAATTTTGAAATATATAAGCTGTTCTGAAAACCATAGTATAGTGTAAAAACATCAAATAAACAACCCTACTAATAGAGAGGCTGAGATAGGAAAAGCATGGTTTCAAGACCATTGTGTGGTACCCAGTAAGACACTGTCGGGTACAAACAAGCAGAAAGTGTATATAGATTATACAATCCAATATTGGACCTATTTCTCCAATTATCAAATTAGAGAGACTACCAGATGATAGTCAACAAATTTTTAATTCCTCCCACTCTTGAATTTGAATCAATTAGGATAAGTTGGTAATAAGAAAAAGTAATTGCTACTTCCTGTTATTTTTGTTGTTAGAGGTGGAATTATGTTTGTGTGGGTTTGTAGAAAGATTACTTTCTTGCTTCTTCTAGGGTGTAGTTTTGCTCCTTATGTTGGTTTTTTTTCCATCTATTATCCTTTGTAGAGCTGGATTTATGGAAAGATATTGTGTAAATTTGGATTTTTCATGGAATATCTTGTTTTCTCCATCTATGGTAATTGAGAGTTTTGCTGGGTAGAGTAGCCTGGGCTGGCATTTGTGTTCTCGTAGGGTCTGTATGACATCTGCCCAGGATCTTCTAGCTTTCATAGTCTCTGGTTTAATTCTGATAGGCCTGCCTTTATATGTTACTTCACTTTTTCCCTTACTGCTTTTAAGACTCTTTCTTTATTTAGTGCATTTGGTGTTTTGGTTATTATGTGAAGGGAGGAACTTTTTTTCTGGGCCAGTCTATTTGGAGTTCTGTAGGCTTCTTGTATATTCATGGGCATCTCTTTCTTTAGGTTAGAGAAGTTTTCTTCTATAAGTTTGTTGAAGATATTTACTGGCCCTTTAAGTTGGGAATCTTCACTTTCTTCTATACCTATTATCCTTAAGTTTGGTCTTATAATGTCCTAGATTTCCTGGATGTTTTAGGTTAGGAGCTTTTTGCTTTCTGGATTTTCTTTGACTGTTGTGTCAATGTTTTCTATGGTATCTTCTGCCCCTAAGATTCTCTCTTCTATCTCTTGTATTCTGTTGGTGATGCTTGCATCTATGACTCCTGATCTCTTTCCTAGGTTTTCTATGTCCAGGGTTGTCTCCCTTTATGATTTCTTTATCCTTTCCATTTCCATTTTTAGATCCTGGATGATTTTGATCATTTCCCTCACCTATTTGATTGTGTTTTTCCTGTAGTTCTTTTTTTGTTTGTTTGGGTTTTTTTGTTTGTTTGTTTTTGTGAACCAGTGTGTTTATTGGGGTCACTTACAGGAGGTGTTGGTTACAGGAGAATGGACCACTAGTGGTGTCACCTAAAGCCCACCCCAGCGTGTGTGAGGAGTTTCTCTATATGAATTACAGACATCCTGGCCAATAGGAGAGTCTCCCCTTTCCTAGCAGTTGCTGCTGCTTGTATAACAATGTTGGAGGAACCTTGTGAATCTTGGGAAGTGTTAGGAACTTCCTGAGCCATCATGGACCATTTCACTTAGGAAGAGATAACAGAGCAACCACCTTCCAGCCCTTGGAGTCACTCAGCCTGGTAAGTCTCACTTTCCAGTGAGAATACATGAGAGCCTCACCTGGGAGTACCTGTTGCTGTCAAATCAGCCAGGTAGAAGAGGGGGGCAGGCAAGCTCCCTCCCTTTGGGAGAAACTGATGCAGTATCTCTTTGCAGCTTCAAGGTCTTGACTTCAAAGTCTGAGAAACAAGCAGACCTCATTGTGTTATCATCGTCCAGAATACCAGAAGTCATTAAGTAGCAGTTTGAAGGAAGAGTGATGATTTCTTTCCCTGCAGACACCAAGTTCAGTTAATTTATTCCAACTGGATGGGGAGTGACTGGGCGTGGGACGGCATGTGGAAACACATGTCTAGTCCTCATTATCTCTAATGGGAGTTTCAAAGCCGAGCTCAGCTTTAGTATCCTATTTGGTGTGTCTTGTATAACACCTGTCAGTAGGCTGCTTTCCTGCTATGTCATTAATATTTAAATAATTTGATTTAAAGGTCAAACTGCACCCACGGCATTAAACACAGCATTATTAGAACACAGCATTCCTTCTTCCTAGATTTCGATGTAACTGAGAGTGGAGACTCGTAAGAGACACTGGAAGGTAATGGTCCTCTCTGCCTAGGAGATAGCAAGTTACATGTATGTCCATCGCATTAATAAATTCATGATCCATCTTTTCTTTCCTGGACAGAAATGCGCACAGTTGCAAAGCTAAGCTGTAGATAGGAGCTGCCGAAGCAAGCCTGAAACGAAGAGGGCAGGTGTGTGTAGGGTAGCCTTGCCTCCAGGATTTCTGCAGGCCCTTGTCCCTCTCCTGTTGCTGGCACCAACCCCTTCTCTGTTTTATCCTTCTTAATCAACTGACTCCTTTACCTCTGTGCTATCTTCAGGCCTCTTCTTGGAAATGGACTGATCTCTCCTTACCTCCCTTGGCCAGCTTTGCAGCTGGATTAGTTAGTTTCTTGGTGCTGGGACAACATGCCTGATTTGAAGCAATACAAAGGGGGGGGGGGTTCTTTTTGTCTTCAGTTCAAGGGATACAGTCCCCTGTGGTTCAGAAATTGTGGTGGCAAGAGTTGGAGACAGCTTGTGTGTATTATCAGGTAGCAAAGAGATGAATGCAGGTGCTCAGCTTTTTCTCCTTCTTTCCTTCCTTCCTTCCTTCCTTCCTTCCTTCCTTCCTCTTTCTTTCTTTCTTTCTTTCTTTTTATAAAAACTTTTATTGCATTATGATGAGAAAAGTTACATGATTTCAATTTATCTGAATTTGCTAACATTTAAAAACATATTTTAAGTAAATAGAATTAAATCACATTTCTGTTTCCCTTTTGTACCCCCACTCCTCCCAGAGACCCCCCTTCAAAACCTACAATATCTTTTTTGTCATATTCCTTAAAATTTATAAAATATTATAACAATACAAATAAGTATTATAAAAGTTGTTTGATATAAAACAACAATCAATTTAACAGTCTTATGTAGGTGCTCGTCTACAGCAATAGTGAAAATACATTTTTCTCAACATAAATTTTAAATAACTCCAAACATATTCACTGTATACTTCAAAATAATACATCACTACTGGTATTTTCCTAAATGAACATAAATATATAAAGTCTTTTTGTTTGTTTTGTATTTAGTAGAGTTTAAAATCTTGGCTCTTACTGTGGTGCAAGCCCAAAATAAGAACAATTTTTAGACATTGGATTTCATTGTAATAAGGCTATACTCAATGACCCTCACATCACCAAAGAATTTTGCCTCCATCATAGCTAAGCTGAGAGTTGATAGTTCTGCTGCACCAAGAAATGAATTGTAGGCTCGATTTTTGGATACAGACTTCCTACTATGGTCAAAGGTATTTGACTTGAGTGAGTGACTTTATTCTCAGCCCACTGAGAACAGGTTACATTCATTTAAGAAATGGTGTAGGTATTAAGATGGTCTAACCATAAAGTCATTCACCAACTGTTTCCATGAACAATGGTTCTGCTTGGAGGGTGGCACTGACATTGGGTGAGGGTAAGAATTTAGTTCATTAGCTGTGATAATTTGGAAAAGCATTAATCTTAAAGAAAAAGAAACTTATAAAGTCCTCTTCTTCAAACTTGATACCATCTATGGTAATTGAGAGTTTTGCTGGATATAGTAACCTGGGCTGGCATTTGTATTCTTGTAGGATCTGTATGACATCTGCCCAGGATCTTCTAGCTTTCATAGTCTCTGGTGAGAAGTCTAGTGTAATTCTGATAGGCCTGCCTTTATATGTTACTTGACCTTTTCCTCTTACTGCTTTTAAAATTCTTTCTTTGTTTAGTGCATTTGGTGCTTTTATTATTATGTGTCGGGAGGAATTTATTTTCTGGTCCAATCTATTTGGGGTTCTGTAGGCTTCTTGTATGTTCATGGGAGTCTCTTTCTTTAGGTTAGGAAAGTTTTCTTCTATAATTTTGGTGAAGATATTTGCTGGCCCATTACATTGGGAATCTTCACTCTCTTCTATACCTATTATCCTTAGGTTTGGTCTTCTCATTGAGTCCTGGATTTCCTGGATGTTTTGGGTTAGGAGATTTTTGCCTTCTGCATTTTCTTTGACTATTGTGTCAATGTTTTCTATGGTATCTTCTGCCCCTAAGATTCTCTCTTCTATCTCTTGTATTCTGTTGGTAATGTTTGCATCTGTGATTCCTGGTTTTTTTCCTAGGTTTTGTATGGCCAGGGTTGTCACTCT
>JADRCD010110771.1:0-27793 GCA_019843815.1 Montemys delectorum
ATTAAGGTTTGTATATATTTATGTTCTAAATGTTGCCTCCTGGTCCTCCCTCGTAGAGTTCCTCCAACTATTCCCATACCTTTCAACATTGAGAGGATGACCTCCCATAACCTCTCAATTTGGTACAACAAGTCAGGATTAAGTACATCCTCTCCCACTGAGCTCAGACAAGTCAGGTTTCTGCTATATATGTGTCAGGGGCCTCAGACCAGCCCATATGTGCTCTTTTGTTGGTTGGCTCCATTTCTGGAAGCTTCTAGAGGTCTAGGTTAGTTGACATTCTTGTTCTTCCTGTGGTGTTGCCATCTCCTTGAAGGTCTTCAATCATTCCCCTAACTCTTCCAGAGGGATCCCCTACCTCCAATGTTTGTTGGTATCAGCTTCTGTTTAGGTCACCTGCTAGTTAGAGCCTCTCAGAGGGCTGCAATGCTAGGCTTCTGTCTGGAAGCACAACATATCATCATGCATAGGAAATGAGGGATTGGTACCTGCCCATGGGATGGTTCTCAAAATGGGCTGGTCACTGATTAGACATTCCTTCAGTCTCTGTTCCATCTTTGTTCCTTAATTTCTTCTAGACAGGACCAATTTTAGGTTAAAAGTTTAAGATGTAGGTTGGTGTCCCCATCGCTCCACTGGTGGTCCTATCTGGCTATTGGAGGTGTTCTCTTCAGGTTCCATATCCTAACTCTTGGGGATTTCGGCTAAGGTCATCTGCCCTGACTCCTGGGAGCCTCCCTGCTCCTGGGTCTCTGGGACTTCCTACATAGTGCCCCATTTCCGACCCCTGGCAGCTGCGTATTTTCATTTCCGACCCCTGGCGGCTGCGTATTTCCGTTTACCCTTCTGTTCTCTTCCCTAGGTTCTCCATCTCCAGGATTGCCTCAGTTTTTCATTTTTTATTGCTTCCATTTCCCTTTTTAGTTTTTGTTCAGCTTTGTTCATATTCTATGTTTGATTGTATTTTCCATTTTTTTAAAATTATTTATTTGCTTCCTCTTTTAATGACTCTACCTTTGTTAATATATTTTCATGTATTTCCTTAAGGGATTTAGTCATGTCTACTTTAAAAGACTCTGTCATTCTTATAAGATTGGATTCAACATCTTCTCGTGCTTGAGTTTCATTAGAGAATCTTGGTTTGTTGGGCTGGGCTCTTATGGTATCAGGTAATGTGCTGTTTATGGTAATAAAGTTTATCAAATAACTCTTATACTCTCTATCTCATTTATTGGTAAACTAGCTAGGATAGGAAAAATATTACTTATAAAATGCATTTACAAAAATTGATAGATTTTGAGATTTGTAAAACCATGTAGCCTTAAGAAAATAAAAAGACAAATTGAAATTAGCTCCATAAATCCATTTTTTTCAAGGAACAGCAAGAGCTTATTTAAAAATAGTGGAGGATGGATTGAGGTTAGAGTTGACTCAGCTAAGGCCATTGTTATGCAGGCACATACAACTGTAAAAACTCCAACTGCATTCATGCTGTGCATCACATCATTATCGGTAAAGATAGACTGTTCATAGATCGTAATTTTACTTCAATTCTAATTACAAGCTGATTTTTTGGAGAGTTTCTCAGCTTAAAATATATTTCATTTTTAATACAGTAATGTAATTAAAGTTTTCACTTCTACCTTTAGCTCAGAGGTCAATGATGAGAAAATTGGTGGTGCAAAAAATATTATTGGTATTGAAATCCACCAACTAAAAGCAACAGCCGTATACTAGTTGATGTGGAAAAAGAATGAAAACACTGTTCAAAATCTACTTCCCTTACATTTATGATTTACTGTGAGATTCACACAAAATTTCCTTAAATTAACATTATGGATTATATGGATTTTTGTAAACACAGGATGGCTGGATTTTCAATATCTATGCTGTAATTCTATCTTGGCAACTATTTATCATTCTTATTAGAGAAATTAACATCTGCTTCATAATATCTATGATGTTATATATGGCACAGCACACCTAATTAAAAATTACTAGGCTAATAATAACATGTGTAGTATACAGATTACAAAAGTAATATATTTTTTTAAACTTTTATTGCATTATGATGAGAAAAGTTACATGATTTCAATTTATCTGAATTTGTTAACATTTAAAACATATTTTAAGTAAAGTGAATTAAATCACATTCTTGTTTCCCTTTTGTACCCCCACTCCTCCCAGAGAGCCCCCTTCAATACTTACAATATCTTTTTTGTACTATTCCTTAAAATTTATAAAATATTATAACAATACAAATAAGTATTATAAAAGTTGTTTGATATAAAACAACAATCAATTTAACAGTCTTATGCTTGTCTACAGCAATAGTGAAAATACATTTTTCTCAATATAAATTTTAAATAACTCCAAACATATTAACTGTATACTCCAAAATAATACATCACTACTGGTATTTTCCTAAATGAACATAAATATATAAAGTCTTTTTGTTTGTTTTGTATTTAGTAGAGTTTAAAATCTTGGCTCTTACTGTGGTACAAGCCCAAAATAAGAACAATTTTTAGACATTGGATTTCATTAAATAAGGATATACTTCAATGACTCTCACATCACCAAAGGATTTTACCTCCATCGTAGCTAAGATGAGAGTTGACAGTTCTGCTGCACCAAGAAATGAATTGTAGGCTCGATTTTTGGATACAAACTTCCTGCTATGGTCAAAGCTATTTAAGAAATGGTGTAGATATTAAGATGGTCTACCCATAAAGTCGTTCACCAACTGTTTCAATGAACAATGGTTCTGCTTGGAGGGTGGCACGGACATTGGGTCAGGGTAAGAATTTGGTTCATTAGCTGTGATAATTTGGAAAAGCATTCATCTTAAAGAAAGAGTAACTTATAAAGTCCTCTTCTTCAAACTTGATACGAGTTACAAGCGTCAGGCAAAGCATTCAGTTTCACTCTTTGTTGTTCTCTTACAAGCAACCTCCCTAGTTAATGATCTATGTTTCTTTTGGGTATATAACTACTTTTGAAATATATAAGCTGTTCTGAAAACCAAAGTATAGTGTAAAGACGTGAAATAAACAATCAAAAGTAATATTTTTTAAGATAGTGTTTTATACATTAGAATGAAAATTCTGACTTTAGGTTCTTGGCTCCAAGATGCTAGAAAAAAGAAGAAACCACAGTAGTAACAATCAGGGCCTGAAACTGTGCAGCCAATTCTCTTTGCAAACTGCCAGGTGAGTGTCCAAGGACAAGGCCATTATGAAATTTATTATTTGGAACTTTATAGAGAATGGTGCTGTTAGAGATATGTCCAAAGCAAGTGCCTTTTTCGATGTTTATGTACTTCCCAAACTCCATGTCAAATTGCATTACTGCTAAGGCTGAACCATTCATACCAAGGTGGTAAGGAATCAATTTCACGAAGCTGGAAGACATCCACAGCATGACTTAGACCAATATTTCTCAACCTGTGGGTTGAGATCACTTGAAGTTACATATCAGATGTCCTGCAAATTAAATATTTACATAAGCATTCAAAACTGTAGCAAAATTACAGTTGTGAAATAGCAATAACCTAACTTGATGGTTGAGGTCACTGCCACACAAGGAACTGTAGTAAAGCATCGCAGCATTATGAGCACTGAGAATCATTGCTATCGACGCTGGTACTGCAACCTCCAGCAAACCCATGGAACGAACGAGGTGGCTTCCTAAGGATAGAAAACAGCCTAAGGGAAAAACAAACTGCAACGTAGACTTTAAAAAAGGAAATCTACAAATAGAATGAATTAAAAACACAATTGTATTTCTACTAATATGAAAAATATATTTCGGATTAAGGTAATGAAAAATATCTAGTTATATACATTGAGATATTAGAATATGATTGGAAGAAATTGATGAGGAGATAAATGAATAGTTACCACAAATTTTCACAAATAGGCTGACACAATACCATGGATAGGCAGATATTCCTCACATTAATCTGTGGCTTCAATGTTGTCTTCATCAAAAGTCAAATAATTGTATGTGGAAAAGGACAAAGTGACACTGAAGCGTATAAATGCAAGGAATACTGTATAGTCAAAGCTGCCTTGAATAAAGGACATCATTGAGTTGCATTTAGCAATTTCAAGTTGTTTTACACATGTACAGAATCCATTTTGCACATTGTCTCTTTACATTCACCATTAATGGAAGTCATTCTATAAACTGAATTGTCTTGAGTCTTTTTAATAATCAAGCACAATGTAAATAATGCAGGGTTCAGACACATGCCATAAATGTGCTACTCAATTATTCTGATAAGTATTAGAGTAAAATAATATTTTATGACATTTAGATTGATATTTAACATTTACAGCAATCAAATTTTTAGTTGAAGCTAAATTATTTCATACAGTAAATTCTGATCATGAGTTCCATTCCCCCAATTGCTTTAAGTATCTGTGTTTCTAATGGTATTAGGGCATAGCTATAAAAGTGTCATTTGACACCTAAAGGTATCACAACTGACAGGATGAGAACCTGTGTCCTACATGATGACTCTGACCTCCAGATCCTCTTGCTTCCTCCACTTCGCAAGTCCTGAATTTACAAGTATGTGTAGTCATTCCTAGCCATATGTCTATTTTCACATTTTACTTTGGAGAGTTAATTGTAGTTTTGCCCTCATGTGAAATTTTCTCCATTAACTCTCACTTTTGTTCTAAATTAGTCAGTCACGTCTGTTTCCCTCTTGTTTATATGCAGAAATGTAGTCTAAGGCCAACTTGTTTGATGCTTATGAAATGCTTAGTTTCTGTGAAGTATCACCTCCACTTTTTCATCATGTGCTGTAACCACTTGATAGCTCCTGTTAAGAATTAACAAGTGAAAATGGGAAGTAGTGGTGCCTTAGACTCTACATGAGAGCTATCTAGAGCAAGCTTCATAAATATTGAAATAAACACAAATCTCAGTTATGTAAGTTGAGCCTCACACCCATTTTTGATTCTATGTAAGTTTCAATTAGAATATATATTAATATGATGTTAATATATTTTTAAACATGAGGTTAATGTTGACTCTTTTATCTAACATCTACAATGCTTTCCAGTTTCATCAGAATGCTTGACTTTATTTTTTTTTTCAAGGAATAGTTTACTTAGGTTTAATTGGAGACAGATTGCTTGGTTTGGTTTCAGTACCAATAAGTGGGAGAGGGTGGGGTGGCAGGCATGAGGAGGGGGGAGGCAAAAGGGGTTTGTTCTTGTTGTTTTTGCTTGACTTTATAATGATGTTCAAATCTCTATAAAGTCCACACTCATTTTTCCCCCCATATACCCATTTATTCTTGAAGAATGATTTTCATTCTATTCCCTATACATCCTAGACAAATGTTACCTTAGAACACTGTTTCATTTTTCCTACTAAACAGCCTCATAATCCCTTTTAGTTATTAACTTCCTCACTTTGGTGGCATCTCTCAAATAATTTTCACTAGAGTCTGAAGCCAACAACACCTATTTTCCCAAAGTTATCTGATTGTTTTCCTCCTCTATAGATTTACTTCTAATATCCTTAATCATTTATTCATTTAATATTTAATATATTTTATAATTTCTGTGTTCTTATACCAGAGTACAGGTTTTTATAGAGTATAAATATGCCTTGTGTGCAAGTAGATATGAATTGTGCCTGTGTTTGCAAGTATGAAAGGGTATGTTGTGATCCACTGGTGCTTGTGAAACCAGGCATAGGACAAAGAATGAGATCCATCCTGATAGGTCTAAGAAAGATATCTCTCTTTTTGTTCTTTAAATTTGGTTTCTACCCAGAAATCTTTTTACTTACTGATTTAAGTTTTATTGCATTATGATGAGAAAAGATACATAAATTTAATTTATCTAAATTTGTCAAATTTAAAAGCATACTTTAAGTAAATAGAATTACATCACATTCTTTTTTCCCTTTTCTACCCCAACTCCTCCCAAAGACCCCCCCTTCAATACCTGCAACACCTTTCTTTTTTTTATTTTGTCATATTCTTTTAAATTTATTAAATATTATAACAATAAGAATGAGTATTATAAAAGTTGTTTGATATAAAACAACAATCAGTTGGACAGTCTTATGTAGATGCTTGTCCATAGCAATAATGAAAATTCATGTTTGATTTTCTCAATATAAATTTTAAAACTCCAAACATATTAACTGTATATTTTAAAATAATACATCACTACTAGTTTTTTAATGAACATAAATAGATAAAGTCTTTTTGTTTGTTTGTTTGTATTGTTTTTAGTAGAGCTTAAAATCACGGCTCTTAGTGTGGTACAAGACCAAAATAAGAACAAATTTTAGATGTTGGAGTTCACTGTAATAAGGTTGTACTTCAATGAACCTCACATCACCAAAGGATTTTAACTACATAGTAGATAATCTAAGAGTTGACAGTTTTACTGTGCCAAGGAATGAATTGTAGGCATGATTTTTGGATACAAAGTTCCTGCTATGAACAAATCTTTTTGACTTGAGTGATTGTCTTCATTCTCAGCAAACAAAGAACAGGTTACATTCACTCAAGAAATGGTGTGTGTATTAAGATGATCCATCAATGAAGTCATTCACCAACTGCTTCAATGAACAATGGTTCTGCTTGGAGGGTGGCACGGACATTAGGTGTGGCTAAGAATCTTGTTCATTGGCTGTGTGTAAAGCATTCATCTCAGAGAAAGAGTAACTTATAAAGTCCTCTTCTTCAAACTTGATAGAATAGTTACAAATGTCAAGCAAAGCAATCAATCTCACTCTTTGTTGTTCTCTTACAAGCCACCTCCCAAGTTAATTGTCTATATTTCTTTTGGCTGTATGAATAATTTTTAAATATGTAAGCTGTTCTAAAAACCATAGTATAGTGTAAAAATATCAAATAAACAATCCTATTAATAGAGAGGCCGAGATAGGAAAAGCATGATTTCCAGACCATTATGTGGTACTCAGCAAGACACAGTCAGGAACAAACAAGCTGAAAGTGTATATGGATTGTACAATATCGAACCTATTTCTCCAATTACCAATTACCAAACCAACAAATTTCTAATTCCTTATTAGGATCGATTAGCATAAACTGGTAATATTAATTTTCATATTAAGAGATATTAAGAAAAATTAATTGTTACTCCCTGTTATTTTTGTTGTTAGACGTGGAATTATGTTTGTGTGGATTTGTTGAGAGATTACTTTCTTGCTTCTTATAGGGTGTAGTTTTGCTCCTTATGTTGGTGTTTTCTATCTATTATTCTTTGTATGCTGGATTTGTAGAAAAATATTGTGTAGATTTGATTTTGTCATGGAATATATTGGTTTCTCCATCTATGCTAATTGAGAGTTTTGTTGGGTATTGTAGCCTAGGCTGGCATTTGTGTTCTTGTAGGGTCTGTATGACATCTGCCCAGGGTCTTCTAGCTTTCATAGTCTCTGGTGAGAAGTCTGGTGTAATTCTGGTAGGCCTCCCTTCATATATTACTTGACATTTTTTCCCTTACTGCTTTTAATATTCTTTCTTTGTTTAGTGCATTTGGTATTTTGATTATTATGTGACGGGAGGAATTTCTTTTCTGGTGCAGTATATTTGGAGTTCTGTAGGCTTCTTGTATGTTCATGGGCATCTCTTTCTTTAGGTTAGGGAAGTTTTCTTCTATAATTTATTGAAGATATTTACTGGCCATTTAAGGTGTGAGTCTTCACTCTCTTCTATACCTATGATCCTTAGGTTTGGTCTTCTCATTGTGTCCTGGATTTCCTGGATGTTTTGAGTTAGGAGCTTTTTGCCTTGTGCATTTTCTTTGACAGTTGTGTCAATGTTTTCTATGGTATCTTCTGCCCCTGAGATTCTCTCTTCTATCTCTTGTATTCTGTTGGTGATGCTTGCTTGTATGACTCCTTATCTCTTTCCTAGGTTTCCTAACTCCAGGGTTGTCTTCCTTTGTAAGTTCTTATAGTTTCTATTTCCATTTTTGTATCTTGGATGGTTTAGTTCATTTCCTTCACCTGTTTGGTTGTGTTTTCCTGTAAGGAAAATCCTTTAAAGGGATTTGTGTTTCCTCTTTAAGAACTTCTAGCTGTCTACCTGTGTTCTCCTGTATTTCTTTAAGGGAGATATTTATGTCCATCTTGAAATCCTGTATCATCATCATGAGTAGTGATTTTAGATCTGAATCTTGCTTTTTTTGGTTTGATGGTGTGCCTATGACTTGCAATGGTGGGAGAATTGGGTAATCTTGTTTTCTGTTGCTTATTTTCTGATGCTTGCCTCCTACCATCTGGTTACCTCTAGTGCTACCTGCCTTGGCTAAATCTGACTGGGGCCTGTCCTTCCTGTGATCCTGGTTATGTCAGAACTCCTCAGAGTCAAGCTGTCTCTGTGATGCTGTGATTCTGGGATCTTGTGATCCTGGGCCCATTAAAGCACCTGGGAGTACAGATTCTTCTGAGTTTTATTGGACTTGCTGCAGAGTTTGTGCCCAATATCTACTCAGTGCACCAGCCCAGTCAGACCAGAAGCAACCTGTGCCACTGGGCTGATGGAGTTTCTGCATGCCTGGCTCCCACTGGACCCAGTTACTCCTGGTGTTGGGACAGATGTTGTGTCCTCCTTACCTCTGATCCTAGTTTGCTCTGGGTGTTGTGGGACTGTCTGCTTAGTGCACTAGCCCAGACAGCTGAGAAACATATCTTTATATCTTTAAATACAAAAGCTAACAAAATATTTGGAAGGACTATTTTAAGTATTTGTGTTGACTAAAGAGTTCTACAATTTGACAGTTTCTCCACTCTACACCATAAATACAGAATAAAATGGGTTTAATATTTGTTTTCTAAACCACAATCATGTTTACCTTCCAATCATTGCTCTAAGCAAACAAAGGATTCTTATAGGAAAAATACATAAAAACAAAAAATGCAAAACAAAACAAAAATGGTGATTCTAAGATTAAATTGTTCTTAGCCTTCCCACAGTAGCGCTGACTGGAAAGATGGCTAAAGATTCAATCTCAGACTTTAGAGTGTACTTTCTGGTAAGTTTTACTTCTGGATATGAAAAGCATTTACAAATATATGAACAGTTTGACTCAAGAGAATAGTAAATATTGAGCTATAAACATTTGATAAAAACAAGCACATCTGTGAACAAGAGGCCTTTTTAAAAAAGGAAATAAGAGAATAGAAAGAATTTTTCTTTCGTTTTCATGAACATCATAACTATGAAAGAAATAACTGAAATGATGATTTTGGATATAAAATTAAAGATCCCTGCTTTAAAGATTAACAACTCAAAGGCATTTTTTTTCAAGTAGAAAAATTATAAGCCATTCTTTACAAACACCAAAATGAGATGGCTACCTGAAATTTACAAGAAAACAAGTATTAAAAATCAGGGTCCCATTAGGCAAATGTGGAGCATGAAGGCAACTAATCCAGATGGTAAATGTGCAATGATTATGAAACTTAACTAGTCATAAAAATGGAAATTAGAATAATGAGCTGCCATCTTATATCTCTTTTATATAAGGTAAGATGTGTTTTAATGGTCAGCATTGCCAGGGAGAGTAAACAGAATCCTGATTATACACTGTATAAACCTAATGAAGAATCTGACTAATTATAAGAGACATTTCTTTTAAGACATGAAAGTTCTATATCTGCACCAGCTAGACATCTCTGAATGCAATGAACTAAGTGGGTATTGTTTTCAGCAATAGGGCCTCATCAGCAGCAAAGCCTTGGCAATACCCTAGGTTTTGGGGGGGCTTCCTAAGAGATCTTTTTGTCCAACAATTTGATTAGATGCAGCCCATTCTTGGACTGAAAGCTTCTTTGGTGATGAGAAAAGTCTAGTTGGAATTGTCTCTTCTGTCATTTGGTGATTCGCATCACCTCCATACATGTACATATTTTAGGAAGCTTCTGTTATACTACTTTTTTTATACAATCTCTAAAATGGTTCTTAGTTTTTAGTTTACCCTCCCTATAATTCCTTCCCCAAACCCCTGCCTTTCCGTAACTATCAGTTCCATTTCTTTTTCCTATAGTATTCCAATTCTCTTCTGAATTACTCACTATGTTCCTATCCTCTGTGGTTATGTAGATTGTAGCCTACTTATCAAACCCTTAATAGCTAATATTCACATATAAGATAATATACAGCATATTTGTAATTTGGGATTCTGTGTTACCTCACTTGGTGTAATTTTTTAGCTCCTTCCATTTACCTGTTCATTTCTTTTCCTTTTCTTTTAAACTATTGAGTAATATTTCATTGTTTAAATGTACAAACATTCTTTATCCATTCAACACTGATTGACTTCCAGGACATTACAAACAAGTTTGAACAAGAGGCTCTATAGTAGTAAGTAGAATCATTTGGGTGTATGCCCAAGAGTGGTATAATTAGATCTTGAGGTAGATCTAGTCCAAACACACTGACTTCATTAGTGGCAATACAAGGTTGCACTCCTATCAGCAATGACTAAGTGTTTCCTTACTTCATATCCTTTCCATGATGAGCCATCATTTGTTTTATTCATCTCAACATTCTTCCTTGTATAAGAAGAAATCTCAAAGTATTTCTATTTGCACTTCCCTAATGAGTAAGTATGTTAAACATTTCTTTAAGTGCTTTTGAGCCATTTGTATTTTCTCCCTTGAGGATTCTCTGTCTAGATCTGTACCCCATCTTTTCATTTGTTTACTTGATGTCCACTACTACTGACTAATGTTGAGGTCACTGGAAGAGACTCTGTATGCTACTGAATGAGATGGGTAAATATCAATCCATATAAGAACATTTCAATGTACAATGGTGGCATGCAGGCAAGATGTACTCATGGCATAAAACTTGTTGGACTAATCAATCAGTGTCTGTTTATACTTAAGGTTCACTCCATGAAATGGAATCCGTTCCCTGAAACAGGATGGTCAGCTAAGAATCAGAGACAGCATAAGCCAGGGAGCTAGAGGAAAACCAAATACTAGTGTTCTAGGAATGTAATTTTACACTAAAATGACTCCAGATATTCTGTGGTATTTGTAAATCCGTGTCTTGCTCAGCCGTCAGCATAAAAGCTCCCCTGAGTGGGACCCATATCTGACAATATACAGAAAGTTAGAGAGTCCTGGAAACACTTATTTTAAATGGGTTGTACCCATCAAATCCCTTTCTTTGGGATTCAGAGAATTCTGTAGAGATGAGGCTGAAATATTGCAAAAATCAGAGAAGATGCAGACCACCTGGGAAACAAGACCATTCTGCACATGAAGTTCCGTAGACTGCAGCAGCAAGTACAGGGCTTTACAGGTCTAGGCCTGAGTGTCCAAGCATTGAAACTATAACTGGACACAAACCCACATCCAGAACTCAGGACCTATCTCTTCCAATTTGATAACGATCCACAAGTGAATTACAAGACACAATTAAATGGCATGCCTCATGCCCACCACTAGACAGACAAAAGACGGTGCACCCAATGCTCTTTGGGGGAATTTTATTTATTCTCATTTTTGTCTCATACTGTTTTTGTTGGGTAGCTTCTGTTCATTTTTTCTTTTTCTTTTTAACTACCCAACAGGCCTTTAACTTGTATGTTATGATTTCTTGTTATGTAATTTTTAAGGGATTTCTGTGCATCCAATGTACACTTCTTTACATCTCTGTCTGTTCCTTGCGATTTTCCTTGGCTATTTGTTTTCTTTTTGTTTTGTCTAGTTGAGGTTTATTTGGTATTAAATTTTTCCTTTTCTACATTTTTGTGTGTATGATTGTTTTCTAATGAGAAAAAGCAAGAGAGTGTAGATTTGGGTGTGTAAAGAGATGGAAAGTTTCTGTGAAAATTTCAGAAGAGGGGAACCATAATTATAGGCTATTATACCAGAAAAAAGACTATTTTTATTTTTTTTTCTTTTGAAGATTTATTTATTTATCTCAAAGATAACATTTTTACTAATTATTTAGGAATTCCATATAATGCTACCCAATCATACTGGCTTCTCATTCTTCCCAGGCCAACTTTCCCATCCTTGTGCCTGTCTCCTTCCAAAACAAAAACCATCCAAACAAACCAACAACCCACCAATCAAGTCTAATTCGTACTGTCCTCCTTGGGTAACTGCAGTGGTTAGCCCCTTAAGAAAGCTGAGACCTTCCCCATCCCTATCATACCCAAGTGAAGTAATCAATTATGGGGAGCTATCCTTTAGCATCTTTATCAGGATTTAAGGACTCTCTTAAATAACTTTCTGTCTAGAGTGTTTCTTTTTCTTTTTCTCTTTTTTTTAGGGGGGGAGGGTAAGGGGATGTCAGAGAATCCTTCAATGTTTTTCATTCTCAGTTATGAGTCTGCAGTCATGAATACCACTGAAAAAGAAAGGTCTTTGCCAATAGCACTCAGCAGCAGCAAATATCATTAACTTCCACATGATCTCCTGCAGCATCATGGATGGTAGACTAATAGTGGTTTTGTTGGCAGCTCAGACCATGGTCATCAACCTGGTCCAGTAGGGACCACAGCAGATTGGATTAAAGACATCAACATGTGTCAACATGGTTGCCAGAGCACATATCATGGTTTACCATTATTTTTAACAAGTAAAACAAATATAATGAAATATGAAAGTTAGGTTTGTATATTCTGATACTCCCTCTGGAGTGATGTAACCAAACTTCTGTTCTTACCTCACATAGGGAATCAATTAAAGACCAAAACAGGATGCTATCAAAGTCCTTCTAGGTGAACTAATGAGTATATTCATTTACTTAGAGGAGTATGGATAAGGGGTTACTTGCAGGAGCAGAAATGATTAAAAATGACATCTGCATCATCAAAAGTCACCAAAGAATGAATGAATGACAGCTCATTAAAAACTGTAACTCTGGCGGTTGCTGCATAATTTGTAAGCAGCTCAACAGTTTGGAAAGTGTCTTGTCTTGCAGCTCAGCTGCACTGGGACTCCTCA
This sequence comes from Montemys delectorum, assembly GCA_019843815.1. Lineage (NCBI taxonomy): Eukaryota > Metazoa > Chordata > Mammalia > Rodentia > Muridae > Montemys > Montemys delectorum. The sequence continues at coordinate 12,976 of JADRCD010110771.1, forward strand.
TCAGTCATTACTGTTTAACAAGCTTAGGAAGGGAGGGGTCTTTGCATCTTTTCAGTTAAGGACCTTCCTGGAGCTTCTGAGTTCTTGAATTCTTGAATCCTTTTATCTCTTTTGTTTTGTTTTGTTTTGTTTTGTTTTGTTTGTTTGCTTTTTTTTTTCAAGACAGGGTTTCTCAGTATAGCCTTGGCTGCCCTAGAATTTACACTGTAGAGCACATTGACTTTGAACTCACAGAGAATTCATTCTTGAATCCTAAATACCCTCTCTTTATAAATGTTTGGGGTTTGAGGAGCTTTTTTCCATGATGGAATGGTTTGAATCCCTTTAGAACATCATGCAACTCTACAAAGTTTCAAATGGCGACAGTGAGACTCTATACTGCCCACATCCTCACTGCCCTCCAACTGCAACACAGCTGCTTAGAAGCTCTATTTAGAGCAGATATGGCCAAATAATTCTTCCTGTTCTTTTACTTCTCAGTCAAGGCTTACTATGATTCACTATAAGAAGAGGATAACTGATTTTCTCAGCCCCTCTCCTTCTATTTAAAGGGGCTACAGTTTCTGAAAAACAAGTATAAGAACATCATCACCTGCTAAGCTGTGACAGTAGGAATAACGTTCTGATGCAGTTGCTGCAGGCAAAGCTACCAGAAGAGGGTACCACTTCTTTTGATCTTCAGGTATCTATTCTTTTCATCTTCAGGTATCAACACTGGAAGGTGTATTTCAGACACAAATTCTCCCCTGTGTGCAGAATCTGAAGAGGTGACCCAAAGAGCATCCCTGGGCATAGGTAGTTATATGGAAAACATAACTCCAAGGATCAATCAAAGAGAACTAGTACTGTCTCAACTGGATTAAGAATTTTAAGCCTATAGACTTGACTGAAAAAAAAAACAGCTTCTCCTAATTAAGTGCAAGAAGATAAGTCCAGTTTGTTTACTCGAGGGAAACTGACAAAGAAGAGCTCTCCAGAATCAAACAGATCACTTATACTGGCTTTAAAAACTACACCTGCATAGTGTAGTATACTAGACTTCTGTGTTCCAGGGCAATAGAGCAATCAAAGTGTAACAATTACAGACAAAGAAGAAAAGCATGAAACAAAACTGAAGTGAGCAGACCAAGAGATCAAGGAAAGAAACAAAGAGGAGGCTGCTTATAGAAAAAGAAACAGAGAGGACCCTTCTCAAACAGCTGTTACTCCATAGTACCTGAGACTGTGACCCCAGAGGTCACACTGAAAACTCTACAGGGTGACTGGCTTTGCAAGAGAAAGGATATTTCCCTAGCTTTGAGGAATTCACTGTTTTATCTAAGAGACAGAAGAAACAATAAGAAAACACAACAAACTTGGACAGGAAGAGGTAAACTCACATTGAGAGTATATAGCATACATTACCAAATTGACTAACTTTCAATAGAAAAATGTCATATGCAATGAGACAAGAGCATGTAACTTAATGACAGAAAGGAAAAGGTGAGTAAGAGAAATGGCTTGTAAGAATGAACAGTTTTAGTCATCTGGAGTAAGGTAACTCAATGACAAAGGACAATTATTGCATGTTTTCCTTTATATGTAGGAGTATATTTTAAAGTTTAAAATGTGTGAGTATCTAACAGAATAACTACACAGATTGAGTAAATACAGGGGAAGCAGGAGATCTTTCAAGGACAAGATGTAGAGCATAATGCTAGGAAGAGAAACTGAGGGAAACAGAGTAGAAGCATTAAATGTGTGTGGGTGTGGGAGGGCAGGATAAAGGAGTGATTATGAGGAGGGACAGCTAATGCTGAAGGCCTTTTGAAAAGCAAAATGGAAAGCTACTGTGGTAGAAATTTCCTCACGTGAGAATGAGTGTTCAAATGAAAGGAGAATCTGACAATGCTGCCTTCCTTGTCCCTTCATCTTCCTGTGTCCTGTAAGACCACAGTCCTTAGGCACAGGTTGAAAGCCTTGCAGGAACAGAGCTGCGTTCTTCTGACATCCTTTGTGCTGTGTGACTGAGATTAAACAAGACAAAGGAAAAAGGCTTTCTAATGAACAAAATCCACAGAAAAAGCACAGCAAAACCTCAAATATATAAATGTCCATTTTAGTTACAAATATGGATAGGAGGAATCTTGAGTTGCTAGACTTTTAATGAGTTAACAATAAATATCCTTATCTGTAAAATCATGCAAGAATTGCATCCTTTAATGTTCAGGGGCAATCTGGTTAAGGATGGTTAATTCCTCCTCCTCATTCCTTCCAGAGAGCATTTCAGCCAAAGATAAAGTTTCTCAGTTCTGTATGTATCTTAATAAGAAACTTCTTTAAAGAACAGATGGAAAATAAATATTTAAATAACAAATATTATTGTTATCAGTGAAATGATTACTGAGAATTTATATGATGGAGAAGATTAAACTTTTTCAGCTGGAATATTTATCAGATTGAAGAGATAAGAGTTCATTCTATGTCATAATCAAAAGTAATTGTTATTTCTTATTGAATCTTCAAACATCTACATGTGACATTCTCTAAACAGCCATATCCAGTTTAAAGATCAGGTTCAGGTAACTTCTTTAATATCCCAAGATAATATAAAATCTCAGTTTTATACAATGTCTATATAAAAGATGTGCTAAGTGTAAAATTAACCTTCACCTGTAATAGATGATAAGGTCACAGAAGAGGAAAAATAAACACCTCTCATCAACAGGAAGATTCTGCTGTAAGCCTGTGCCCCTGCAGTCAGTTTATATTTTGGTCATTTAATGAAGCTAGAAATTTCACTGTCAGAAACTTTTGATTTCTAGGATGGCCCTATGCACAGAAGCATCCTGTAACTCAAATGGCAACTCAAAAAACATAGTCAATTAACTGCTAGACAAAACTGAAGGGGGGTTGACCTCAATTCCACAAGTACTTTCCTCTGACTTCTGAAAGCATCCCATGATCACCAGGCCAGCTGCATGTGCTCTGAATGAACTCCCTGTCAGGTGCTTTGTGGTGAGCCAAAGCCCGGCTGGAAAGTCAGAGGAGCAGTTAAGGGCAGAGAGCAGAAATTAAAGTGGCATGCACAGTCTCCGGTCTGTGGGGAAATAAGATAGTAGCAGATGGAGGAGGAGAGACAGTGACAATGAAAGCTGTGTAGGCTATCAGAAAGACAGGAAGGTAATCACACATAGCAGAAAGAAAAACAAATCATATCAAGCTCTGGGAAAGGCACAGTGTATTAGAGCACAATCCCCATGGGCGACCCTGTGTATACTTTCTCCATTGGTTGTATTTGCATATCACTGTGTAAATATATTATGAACTGAGGTGACTGGGAATCTAGAAGTTTTAAGGACAAGTGACCAATTTTTCAGTCTTGCAGAAGGCAAGTGGAAGCAGTCAGTCAGTGTACTCAGTCCACTCCAGTGATGATGGGACAGCTTGCACATGACTGCACTATATTTATTATATAAAGACAGTAATTGTTTCTTTAGCTTAGACCAGTGTTATTGGAAACACTCTTACAGTAACACAACAATATTCATGGGTAATATCTCTCTCTCTCCTCTCTCTCTCTCTCTCTCTCTCTCTCTCTCTAGCTCTCTCTCTCTCCAAATCACTCTATCTATCTATCTATCTATCTATCTATCTATCTATCTATCTATCTATCTACCAATTTTTCTGTCTATCTATCTATCTATCTATCTATCTATCTATCTATCTATCTACATATTATCAATCTTTATCTATATAAAAACTAAAGTGTTTGGTTGGCAGTAATTGAATATTGTGTGTGTGTGTGTGTGTGTGTGTGTGTGTGTGTGTGTGTGTGTGTGTATGTGTTATAGTGGAGCTTTTTCCTTAATTCATTATATAACCATCAATCCTACGAACACATGATGTGATTGCTTCATTTAAAGCCAAAGAAATAAGCAAAGCAAAGCAGCAGAGCAGGCAGTTTGTCCAGTGGCAGAGCCTCTTCTTCTCGTCAATTGCTCACTTGTAAATGTTGCTTTTATTTTCTCAGATGAAGTGATGAAGTGAGAGCCATACATAGCTGTATGAATACATGGTTTTGGCTGAGCCCAGAGAGTTTCCTTCTCTATACTAACTAACCTTTGGCCTATGCCTGGAAGCTTCTAGCCTCTATACACACCACTCTTCCAAGCTAACTGGTCATTCTGGTTTCTCTGGAATTCTTACTGAATTGTTTTACTTGTCCTCATACTAACTTTGACAGTATGTTCTAATCTTCTGTCTCCTTATTCTGTGGCTTGTTCTTGTCTTCACCTGTGTCTAACTAGGTCACTCTGCAAACTATCTCTGTAAAACTGCCATAAACACATACCATCCACAATATCACCCCACCCGACCCCACCACACAACACCTTTTGTTTTTCTCTCAGTGCTCTTAAGTAGCCTCTTTTCCCTTGCTTTTTCAGTGTTAATAGGGTGTATTCTATATCTGACTCATTCTGTAAATTATTTTCTGATTTGTCACTTTATCTTTACCTCAATTAGAGTTGATTGTCAAACTTGGCTGTTTCCTTCTACAAACTATCCTTGTTTTCATGGTTAGTGATGAAGCATGTATACTAAGAGAATGTCTATATTCCCACCTGACCACACTGTAACCCAGGGCATGCCTACATTCTAGCCTGATCATATCTCTGGATGTGGTCCCTTGACAGAGCAGACATGTCTCTGGATTAAAATTTTTGTGCACTTACAGCTTATAAGCAGTAAGGGATATTGTGCACTGGGGATATTACAAATTTTATAACTTCAGGCTTTCTGAGTACTATGAGGTCCACAATACAAAGTATTGAAAAAAATAATTGTGAAATAAATAGTATATTTAGAACAAGATAATTACATTTGATAACAAATGAAATGGCGTTTGATTTTGACAGAAATAGTATAAAAAGAGATGAGGAAGATGTCTATTTTGAGATAAATGCTTATAAACTATATTGAATGATTCATCTGGTTAAGCAGGTTTTGGAAATACAGAATAAATTTGGGCTATGCTAGGATTTGTAAATATATATTTTAATTATTAATTTTATTTATTTTACAAGTTGGATCCTAACAATTTTCATAAACATAATCAGAGTAGAAAAAGACAATAGATACTTTCATTTAGTTTACAAATAAAATTTGAAAAATAGTTTCAACAGGTTTTATGTTTTCTTAAAAATATTTTCCATAATCCACTGACCAAAATATGTATAGTATTTAGTGCTCATATTTTTTCAAATGATCTGTTTACTATGTCATAAGAGCTCTATGCAACCCAGGATGATCACAGTTTTCTAGGTAGAAACACAGCTTGTCTATTCCTGAACATCTTGGTCAAAGTTGTCCCTTTCCCTTCTGATTTGAAAGGAAAGTTGATATTCAGAATTTTTTTTTAGATAAATTTTAGGTTAAAAAGTTTTCTGCCTATTATGAAGTATAGGAAGTATTGATATTTAACTGAGTGATAAAATTTCTATTTACATGTTTCAATGAACTGGATGTGTGTACTTTCTCTGCCCCATATTCAAATGTGTACTGTTTCAACTCTTCTACACTGTGGGTAATGTGATAAAAAATTCTAATTCTAATTGAATTTAGTAAGAACTCTTGAAAAAAGCAATGGTGGGAATTACATATATATTTCTGAGTATGAAGTGTAGCAACTTATAACTGGTACTTTATTCAAAATGTATGAACCCTAAACCTCATGTATGTTTATGCTTAATTCTATTAGTTTTGTTACCGTTTAACTTTAACTTGTGCAGTTTATTGTACATAAGCATTTTACAAAAAAGAGAATGCATAGTAATTATTATATATGATATTAAATATGATGAACATTTAGAGACTAAAAAAAAAATCTGTCATTTCAGTCAATTAGAACATGAAGCACATGGTCATCATCTGCACCAAGGAGCTAAGGGCACTCCATAGCCTTCTGTAACAGGTCTCACCAGGAGAGAGCTGGTCTCACAGGAGTGCTCTCACTCTCAGGTCAAGAGATGAAATCTCCACTTTCTTTCCAATAACTGTCCAAAGCAGGAAGAGCAAGGAGCACAGGGCACAGGAACAGTGGAGCAACAGAGACAGGATCCTTCTGGTCACCATCTGCACCCGGGAGCTAAGGCTATTCCACAGTCCACTGTACATAGGTCCATCCAGGAGAGAGATGGTCTCCCAGGAGTGCTGACAAAGGCTTATAGGCCTACAGGAAGGACAAACTCCAGCCAGAGACAGCAAGACCAACTAACACCAGAGATAGCCAGATGGTGAAAGAAAGTGCAAGAACCATACCAACAGAGACCAAGGTTACATGTAAATAACAAAACCAAGTTCTCCCACCACAGCAAGTCCTGGATGCCCCAAGACACTGGAAGAGAAAGATTTTGACTTAAAAAATAATATCTCATGATAGAGAATTTTAATAAGAACATAAATAACTGCCATAAAGAAATACAGAACACAGGTAACAACACTTAAAGAAGAAATACAAAAATCCCTTAAAGAATTACTGAAAAACACAATCAAACAGGTGAAGGAATTAAACAAATCTATCCATAATCTAAAATGGAAGTAGAAACAATAAAGAAATCATAAAGGAAGACAGCCCTGGAAGTAGAAAACCTAGTTAATAGATCAGAAATCATAGATGCAAGCATAACCAACACAATACAAAAAATATAAGAGAGAATCTCAGGTACAGAAGACAACATAGAAAACATTGACACAACAGTCAAAGAAAATGCAAAAAGCAAAAAGCTCCTAACCCAAAACATCCAGGAAATCCAGGATGCAGTGAGAAGACAAAACCTAAAGATAATAGGTATAGAAGAGAATGAAGATTCTCAATTTAAAGGGCCAGTAAATATCTTCAACAAAATTATAGAAGAAAACTTCCCTAACCTAAAGAAAGAGATGCCCATGAACATACAAGAAGCCTACAGAACTCCAAATAGACTGGACCAGAAAAGAAATTCCTCCCGCCACATAATAATCAAAACAACAAATGCACAAAACAAAGAAAGAATATTAAAAGCAGTGAGGGAAAAAGGTCAAGTAACATATAAAGGCAGTCTTATCAGAATTCTGCCAGACTTCACACCAGAAACTATAAAAGCCATAAGATCCTGGGCAGAGATCATACAAACCCTAAGAGAACACAAATGCCAGCACATACTCAGTAAAACTCTCAATTACCATAGGTAGAGAAACCAAGATAGTCCTTGACAAAAACAAATTTATACAATTTCTTTCTACAAATCAAGTCCTATAAAGGATAATAAATGGAAAACTCCAACACAAGCAGGAAAAATACACCCCAGAAAAAGCAAGATTAAAACCATCTTCTTTTAACAAACCAAAAAAAGTATAGCCACATAAACATAATACTACCTCTAACAACAAAAATTAGAGCAAGCAACAATCATTTGTCCTTAATATCTCTTAATATCAATGGGCTCAATTCCCCAATAAAAAGACATAGACTAAGAGACTGGATGCATAAACAGGACCCAACATTTGACTGCATACAGGAAGCCCACCTCAGTGACAAAGACAGACAGAATCTCAGAATACAAGGCTGGAAAACAATTCTCCAAGCAAATGGTCCCAAGAAACAAGCTGGAGTAGCCATTGCAATATAGAATAAAATTTACTTTCAACCTAAAGTTATCAAAAAAGACATGGAAGGATATTTCATACTCATCAAAGGAAAAATCAACCAAGAAGAATCCTCAATTTGGAACATGTATGCTCCGATTGCAAGGACATCCACATTCATAAAAGAAACTTTACTAAAGCTCAAAGCACACATTGCACCTCACATAATAATACTGGTTCACTTCAACATGCCACTCTCAGCAATATATAGATCATGGAAACAGAAATTAAACAAAGATACATTGAAACTAACAGAAGTTATGAACCAAATAGTTTCAACAGATATGTATTTTATCCTAAAACACCTCACGGTACCTTCTCCAAAATTGAGCATATAATCAGTCACAAAATAGGCCTCAAGAGGTATAAGAAGATTGAAATAAACCCATGCATCCTATCAGATCACCACAGACTAAAATTGTTCATCAATAACAACATAAACAATAGAAATCCCACATATACATGGAAGCTGACCAACACTCTACTAAATGATAACTTAGTCAAGGAAGAAATAAAGAAAGAAATTAAAGACTTTTGAGAGTTTAATGAAAATGAAGTCACAATATCCCCAAACTTATGGGACACAATGAAAGCACTGCTAAGAGGAAAGCTTATAGCTCTGAGTGCCTCTGAAAAGAAACTGAAGAGAGCTTACACTAGAAGTTTGATAGCATATCTGAAAGCCCTAGAAAAAAAAGAAGGAAATATACCCAAGAGGAGGAGATAGCAGGAAATAATCAAACTCAGGGCTGAAATCAACCAAGTAGAAACAAAAAGAACTATACAAAGAATAAACCAAATGAGGAGCTGGTTCTTTGAGAAATCAACACAATAGATAAACCCTTGGCCAGACTACCCAGAGGGCGCAAAGACAATATCCAAATTAAAAAAAAAAATCATAAATGAAAAGGGAGACATAACAACAGAAACCAAGGAAATCCAAAATATCATCAGATCCTACTACAAAAGCCTATACTCTACAAAACAAAAAATCTAGATGAAATGGACAATTTTTTAGACAGATATCAGGTATCAAACTTAAATTTAGGTCAGATAAACAATCTAAACAGCCCCATATCCCCTAAAGAAATAGAAACACTCACTAATAGTCTCTCAACCAAAAAAAAAAAAAAAAAAAAAAAAAAAGCTATGGACCAGATGGATTTAGTGCAGAGTTCTACCAGACCTTCAAAGAAGACCTAAGACCAGTACTCCTCAATCTACTCTGCAAAATAGAAACTGAAGGAACACTGCCTAATTTGTTCTATGAAGCCACAATTACTCTGATAAACCTAAACCACACAAAGGCTCAACAAAGAAAGAGAATTTGAGACCAATTTTCTTTAAGAATACTGATGGAAAATTACTCAAAAAAATTCTGACAAACCAAACACAAGAATCCATCAAGACAATCATCCACCATGATCAAGTTGGCTTGATTGCAGGCATGCAGGGATGGTTCAATATACCCAAATTCATTAACAAAATATACTATATAAACAAACTCAAAGGAAAAAAATATTAGTGTTTTATTAGATGCTGAGAAAGAATTTGACAAAATCCAACACCTCTTCATTATAAATGTCCTAGAAAGACCAGTAATTCAAGGCTATAAGTAAACACAGTAAATGCAATATACAGCAAATCAGTAGCCAACATCAACCTAAATGGAGAGAAACTTAAAGCAATCTCCCTAAAATAAGAGTCAAGACAAGGTTGTCCACTCTCGCCTTAACTAATCAATATAGTACTCCAAATCCTAGCCAGAGTAATGAGACAACAAAAAGAGGTCAAGAGGATACAAACTGGAAAGAAGAAGTCAAAATATCGCTATTTGTAGATAATATGACAGTATACTTAAGTGACCCCAAAAATTCCACTTCAGAACCCCTACAGCTGATAGACAACTTCAACAGAGGGGCTGGATATAAAATTAAGTCAAACAAATCAGTAGCCTTCTCGAAGGATAAACAGGCTGAGAAAAAAATTGGGAAATGATATCATTCATATTAGTCACAAATAATATAAAATACCTTGATGTGACTCTAACTAAGCATGTAAAAGATCTGTATGACAAGAACTTCAAGTCTCTGAGGAAAGAAATCGAAGAAGAGCTAAGAAGTTGGAACGATTTCCCATGCTCATGGATTAGTATAGTAAAACTGGCCATCTTGCCAAAAGCAATCTACAGATTCAATGCAATCCCCATCAAAATTCCAACTCAATTCTTCACAGACTTAGAAAGAGCAATTTGCAAATTTACCTGGAATAACAAAAAACCCGGGACAGCCAAAACTAGTCTCAACAATAAAGGAACCTCTGGTGGAATCATCATCCCAGATAAGAATTGTGATAAAAACTGCATGGTATTGGTACAGTGACAGGCAGGTAGATCAATGGAATAGAATTGAAAACTCAGAAATGAACCCACAAACCTATGATCACTTGATCTTTTGTGGCGCCTCTTGCTTGCCACCATGGCCATGGTGTACTCCACTGCCATGCTGCAGGTGGAGAATATGAGCATGAGCTTTACCACCTCCATGGTAGTGTCATGCTGGGCACCAGGATGCCACTGGGCATTGGGGATAAGAAAGGGTTTGTAGAGGATGATTTGCATTCTGGCAGAGGTCCAGTACTCTGGGCTTTAAATGCTACTGTCTGTCTTTGTGCCCTGCTCCACTGCAGGATGGGCATCTAGGACAGTGGAAGGGGGGAAATCATCTTAAAGGAGGTCAAGGATGCAGATCCTAGCCCCTGGGTAATAGCAGGTGATGCTGGACACTTTGGAGGAGCTGAGAGCAAACTGGGGACCCTAGAGCAGCTCAGTCTGCTCTGGGACCAAAGGGAGAAAAGGGACAAGGTGGAAGGAAGTGGCTGCCAGGTGATTCAGGTGCACTGAAGTTTTCAGTCTAGGTCTTGCAACTGTAAACACTGGGCCTACACAGTATGTCTAGTTGAAAGGAGGCAATGCATGGTCATAAGATGTTTTATTATAGAAAGGAGAGAGAAGAGATGAGAAAGTAGAGGCTGGCCATGGCCACATGGAGAGAGGGGGAAAGGAGGAGGAGAAAGTAAAAATAAGAAGAGCAAGAGGCTAAGAGGGAAGAGAGAGAAGAAGAGAGAAGAGGGAGGCAGCAAACAACCCCTAATATGGTGTTCTGGGCTATCTGTCTGTGGGGTGGGGCATGTGTGGCCATTGTCAAATGACTGGGAGTAGAGTCCAGACAGAATGTTGGGAGCTTGGGTCATTGTCTATAGAGTTGGAGGACTCATGGAATCAGCTATCTTTGTCTGGGAGCATGGCTTTTCTTGTTTTGTCCCTTGTAGAAACTTGTACTGGGTTTCTGGAATTAAGCCTTGCTAAAATTAGAACAGAGACTCCTTTTCATTGCTCTACAATCTTTGACAAAGGTGCTAAAATCATCCAGTTAAAAGAGACAGCATTTTCAACAAATGGTACTTGTTCAGCTGGCAGTTAGCATGTAAAATAATGTAAATTGATCCATACTTATCTCCTTGTATAATTCTCAAGTCCAAGTTGATCAAGAACTTCCACATAAAACCAGATACACTGTAACTAAGAGAAAAAAAAAGCCTGGAGCACATGGGCACGGAAAATTTTCCTGAACAGAACATCAATAACTTATGCTCTAAGATCAAGAATTGACAAATGGGACCTCATAAAATTGCAAAGCTTCTATAAGGCAAAGGACATTGTCAATAGGACAAAAGGGCAACCAACAGATTTGGGAAATGTTTACTGATCCTACATCCGATAGAGGACTAATATCCAATATATATGAAGAACTCAAGAAGGAAGACTTCAGAGAACCAAATAACCCTATTGAAAAATGGAGTACTGAGCTAAACAAAGAATTCTCAACTGTCGATTACCAAATGGTTGAGAAGCACCTAAAGAAATGTTCAACATCCTTAGTGATCAGAGAAATGCAAATCAAAACAAACCTGAGATTCTACCTCACAAGAGCCAGAATGGCTAAGATAAAAAACTCAGGTGACAGTAGATGCTGGCAAGGATGTAGAGAAAGCGGAACACTCCTCCATTGCTGTTAGGATTGCAAGCTGGTACGACCACTCTGGAAACCAGTTTCATGGTTCCTCAGAAAACTGGACATAGTACTACCAGAGGACCCATCTATACCAGTCCTGGATATATACTCGGAACATGTTCTAACATATAATAAGGACACATGCTTCACTATGTTCATAACAGCTGTATTTATAATAATCAGAAGCTGGAAAGAACCCAGATGTCCTTCAATAGAGGAATGGACAAAGACAATGTGGTACATCTACACAATGGAGTACTACTCAGCTATTAAAAACAACAAATTTATGAAATTCTTAGTCAAATGGATGGATCCGGAGGATAGTATCCTGAGTGAGGTAACCCACTCACAAAAGAACACACCTGACATCCACTCCATAATAAGTAGATATTAGCCCAGAAGTTATGAATACCCACAATACAATTCACAGACCACATGAAGCTCAAGAGGAAGGAAAACCAAAGTGTGAATAATTCAGTCCTTCTTAGAAGGGAGAGCAGAATACCAATGGGAGGAGATATGAAGATAAAGTGTAGAGCAGAGTCTGAAGGAAAGTTCATCCAGAGGCTGCCTCTCCTGGGAATCTATTCCATATACAATCACCAAACCCAGACACTATTGTGGATGCTGACTAGTGCTTGCTAATGGGAGCCTGATTTAGTTGTCTCCTGAGAGGCTCTGCCAGTGCCGGAAAAATACAGAGTTGGATGCTCTAAACTAACCATTGGACTGAGCATAGGGTTCCCAATAGAGGAGCTAGAGAAAGGACCCAAGGAGCTGAGGGGGTTTTCAGCCCCATAGGAAGAACAACAACATGAACCAACCAGTACCCCCAGATCTCCCAGGGACTAAACCACCAACCAAAGAGTACACATGGAGGGACCCTTTGCTCCAGTTGCATATGTAACAGGGGGTGGCCTTGTATGTCATCAATGGGAGGAGAGGCCGTTGGTCCTTTGAAGGTTCTATGCTCTAGTGTAGGTGGATGTCAGGAACAGGAAGTAGGATTGGGTAGGTTGGTGAGCAGGAGGAGGTAGGAGGGGAAAGTGGGCCTTTGGAGGTTTATCTAGGAAAGGTGATACCATTTGAAATGTAAATAAAATGTATTTAATAAAAATGAACATGAAAAATATGTGCCCTATCATACAGTTGTAGACATTTAAGGAACTGAGTGGCTATTTTTTTCATGATTTGTGTTCAGGGAAATAACTGAGAAAAATGAGAAGACTGAGTTGTCACATCCTTGTTTACCTATAGAAAATTGATTTCTCTGCAATGACACTCAAAAATGAAAGCAAAGGTATCAAAAGAATCAACCTGCCATTGAAAATACAGTGTGGGCATAAGCTCCTGAGTCCATGTCTGTGTCCTTGGGCCGTGCTACCTCTGGGAGCCATGTTGAAGTGAGTGGCCTCTACCGCCACCTGAGTCCATGTGGATGCCCAGAGGCTGTGCTCTCCTGCTGACCTCAACTGGGTCCATGTTCCTGCTATGCCTAGGTGGCATGTTGACATCCATGGCCCATGTTACCTCTGAAGGCCAGATGGATGACCATAGTCAGTGCTGCCACATAAATCCATGGCGATGATTTTCTTAATTTTTCATTGCTGTGAACAGACACCATTAGTACAGCAGCACGTATAAAGGAAAATATTTATTTGGGGCTGGATTATAGTTTCGGAGGTTTAGTGCATTGTCTTCTTTGTAGTTGTTTGAAGGGTATCCTCCCATAGACTCATGTGTCAATTATCTAGCATCTCAGTTTGAACTGGAGTCATCTTCAGAAAAATCTCACTTGAGAAGCTAAAATTACCAATCACATTATTGAAGCTACTTAATGGAATGCTTGAAACAAATGACCCCCCTTGAATTTGACAGCTGTGGTTTCCTTGGCCTGGAAATAAAGAAAAAAGGAAACATGCTTTGACTCCTCTCTTCTTGTGGCTTGTGGTGATGGGTGCTGTAAATTGGATTGATAAGAACTTTAGGTGCCTAAGGCTTGGTCCAACCTGTGGGCATAGTGGGACTTAGTAAAGGTGTTAGTTCCTTGAGGTCTATGCTCTTGAAGTGAATATAAGGTAATCAGGTATTTCTGCCATTGGCTGTCTAGGTCAAGGTACTGCCATATCACTGATTTTAAAGAAATGAGATGAATGTGAGTGGAAACTATAAGTGCCACATGACAAAGTGAATACTTCCTAATGTCATTTGTCCCTAATATTTCATTACAGATCAAGCACTTAATTGTCACTTTATGTAGTATTGACATAAAAAGAACTGAAAGGAAAATAATTCTTCACTTCAAAGCAGAGATGTTTTTCATTTAATTTCTATAGAAGTAAACATTTTTTGTTTTGTTTTGCTTTGTTTTGTTTTTTAATATTTTTATTAGATATTTCTTTTATTTACACATACATTTCTCCTTTTCCAGTTTCCCCTCCAAAAAACAAACAAACAAACAAAAAACAACAAGAACAAACCCCTGTTGTCTCCTCCCTCCCCATGCCTGCCACTCCACCCTCTCCCACTTATTGGCCCTGGCATTCCCCTACACTGGGGCACAAAACCTTCACAAGGCCGAGGTCCTTTCCTCCTATTGATGATCACATTTGCAATCCTTTACTATACACATGCTGCCAGAACATTCAGTCCTACTATGTATAGTCCTTGGTTGGTGGTTGGGTCCCTGGGAGCTCTGAGGGTACTAGTTAGTTCATATTGTTGTTCATCCTAAGGGGCTGCAAAACCTTCAGCTCCATAGATCCTTTCTCTAACTCCTTCATTGGGGACCGAGTACTCAGTTCAATGGATGGCTGTGAGCCTCTACATCTGTATTAGTCAGGTATTGTCAGAGCCTCTCAGGAGATAGCTATATTTAGGATGGCTTCTCCTTCCTTCAGTCTCTGCTCCATAGTTAATCTCTGCCACTCCTTATGTGAGTATTTGGTTCCCCCTTTTAAGAAGGAATGAAGTATCCACACTTTGGTCTTCCTTCGTCTTTAGTTTCTTATGGTTTGTGGTTTGTACCTTGTATATTCTGAACTTCTGGGCTAATAACAACTTATCAGAGAGTGCATACC
>JADRCD010110783.1:0-17131 GCA_019843815.1 Montemys delectorum
ATATATATATATTGGGATGATGCCTAGGTGCCTTCTTGGGGAGCCATCCTAACACTGCTCTCTGCTTTGGCTCGTGCTCCATCTCTGTCCCTCTGCTCCACACCCCTGCTCATATTCTCTGCCCTGTACTACCTACAACTGAAATCTTGTCTCAAGTAGCAAAATCTAATTAAGAGAAATATTATTTACTATTTGTTTTAGCCCCATAAATCTTTGCAAACAAGCATTATTGGGAGAGGAAGATACTAAATGTGCAGGCAAAAATGTGAGGCAAGACTGGTTTGAGAGTATCCATAGTCATTTATCATACTCTCACTGCTTGATCAGGCCACAAAAATGTGCTGGATCAAATACTGGAGCCCAGTTCAAGTGCCCTGACTCAGTTACTGTGCTGAGGCAAATGTCCAGCCACTTGTCTCTGTGCATAATGTCAAAGTTCAGCTCTTCCTATAGGGATGACTTAGAAAACAAACTTGTGATAACTAGGTGCAAAAACAAGCTGTCGAAGGGGACAGCTTTAGCATGGGCACACAGATGTGCTTGTGCTTGTAAGTGCCACAGTCATCTATCTTTTCAATTTACAAATGGAACAATGGTGACAGCCGGTGCTATAGAGTGCTATAGAGAAGATCTTTGATTCTCTTCAGGAAGCTTTACCTGAAACGCACATCTGAGCTTCATGATCCCACACTGCTGATTCTTTCTCACAATGTGGTCCTTAACCCATAAAATAATAATGACTATTTTCTCTGCTATGCGGGTCTCTCGTGGAAAGGTTGGTTATAGCTCTCAGTGCTATGATTTAGTGCATAGCACAGTACTGGAAAAGTACAAACAAATGAAGAAGGATCCATCACAGGCAGGAGAGACCCTTGACAAAACTGGCAAGTGTCTGAGCAACACAGAAAAATCTCCTTTGTGCAGTAGCTAAAAACAAAATCACATTATCAATAAGAGTTGAAATCTGTGACTGTCACATGACATAGAATAGGGAAGATTTATTTCAGCTCACACTTTAAGGGAATGTGGGAGGGAAGGACAGCGAGGACAGCTGGCAAGAAAAAGAAGAGCCCTTTCAATGTGGTCCTCACAATCACACCCCTTGTTCTTGACTTAGAGATGACTAAGTGGGAGTGCACTGCTCTCAGAAGAGTAGGCTTAGCTGCCTGGTGAAGAGGACACTCCAGCTTCTTGTTACTCTTGCTGATGATATTTTGTGACACTGCATCACTACATGTGCTCATTGGTGATGGTTTATGACACTGAATCATTGCATATGCTCACTGGTGATGGTTTGTGACACTGCATCACTGCATGTGCTCCAACTTTGCTTCACCTTTCTGGCATTTTTCACACAAATATGGTGATAATCTATTTTATAAGCCAATCATTACTTGAATTTTGGAGATTTTCAAAATAGATCTATCAGTGGAATCATGAATAGGCCTTCAAGCTTGCATACATCTTCCTTTTCAAAAGTACCTGCAAGATCCCCTCCCATGGCTCTTTGAGCACTTTCTTCTTGAGTCAGAAAGGTTCTGGACAAGAACAGTAAGTGACAGCGATGCCACAGCCCAAATGCTGTCCTGTCCTGACATTTCCTTTGCTAAACAAATCAGTCTATTGTTTTCAAATTCATCCTCTCTCAAATTCCCAGAACATGGGCAGAAAGCTGCCAAATTTCTTTGCAAACTTGTAACCTGAACAGCTTCTAGCCAGTTAACAATAGAGTCTTTGTTCTCTTCTGAAACAGTGAGTTGGGCTCACTGATGTCACCAAATCCCACCAGAATGGCCCATTAAACTTTGCCTATAGCATTGTAGAATGCTTCCTCGGAACACAACAACCATTACTAGCTTCAGAAGAGGCTGTGAACAACCATGAACTATCCCAAAGTTTGGGCCTGTTGACATTCCCTCATAGAAAGCAGGATGGGGGAAGGTCATCAGATCCTTGATTCACATTTCAGCCAAATATTCCTCCTGAAACCCCTTCCTCCCACCAGCTGTATGTGATTTTGTCCTGATTACGCCTGGCCTCTTGGTCTTAGGAAGTCCTTGAGGATAAATAGAGGACAAAAAGTCAATTTAATGGAAAGGTGGAATGTGACTTCATTTATGCAGTTTGCTGGGGTGAGAGGGTTAGAGTTTTTTGCTGTTGTCGTGTATATGTTTAAGGGTCATCTGTGCTCCTTTTGAGTGATCTTTCAGCCATTTTTTTGTTAGTAGCCCAAGTTAACACCTTGGTTTACCAAGTTGGACTTGAGCAAAATCACAGGTGTGTCTGTTGTTGTCCCATCTGTGTTAAATTGAGTTTGTTTTTTCTTTAAACGATTAGGGAAAGTTCACACAATGAGCATTCTAGGGAATATCTAGTCTACAACTCTTAGTGATTGCTTTCTATTGTTGCAATAAACACCATGAACAAAAGCAACCTGGAGAGGATTTATTTCCTCTTGTGTTTTACACTCCATCATGAGGGGAAGTCAGGGCAGGAACTCAAGGCAGTAAGCCCTGAGCATCAGTGGCTTTTCCTAACCGAAAGCTCCAAAATCCTTCCACAGCCCTTCCCTCAAACAACATGGTCAGATCCATCATATCAGCGCATGCTTTTTGGTACCAGTTTCTGTCTTAGTTTGGTTTCATGGTTACAATGATGAAGACCATTAGCTAAAGCAAACCTAGGGTAGAAAGAGTTTATTTAATCTTATACTTCCATGTCACCTCAAGGAGGAACTGAAATACAGACTACAGAGAAGTGCTGCATACTGGCTTGTTTTTGTATACAACTCAGCATCACCTGCTCCAGAGTGGCACTGCCAAAAAGCAAAGAGGGACAGATGCTGCACCACTCACTTCAGCTCCTCCCTTTTATTTGGTTCAGCTTATGGGATGGCATTCTCCATGTTCTGAAAACATCCTCTCTCTCTCTCTCTCTCTCTCTCTCTCTCTCACACACACACACACACACACACACACACACACACACACACACGCACACGCACACACGCACATGCACACACACACATGCTTCCTAGAGGAAACATACCTTGCTATTAAATTTAGTCAAGTTGATAATGAAGATTAACTATCACAGGACATAGAATATTTGGTATTAACTATGCACAGAATTATGAACTATCTGCTCAATTACTAACCTTGTGAGTTCCTACTTGATTTTATCTAACAGTCAACATGGCAACAGTAGACAGTGATAGCACAGCTGAGAGTTTGCCATCATCACGGTAAATATAGGTTTTCTTCATCTCTGTGATTGTGTTGCTAACTTGGCAAAAATCTAGAATCACCTGAGAGATGAGCTTCTGAGAGTCTGTGTGGTTGGTTATCTTGATTATGTTGATTGAGTGGGAAGACCTGCCCACTATGGGTGATACCATTCCCTACTGGGATCCTGAACTGTATAAAATGGAGAAAGTGAGCTAAAAGTACACATAAATGCATTTATTGCTCTCTGGTCCTAATTACAGATGTGATGTGAGAAGCTCTCTCAAAGCTTCTGCTACTGGTTGATGATGACTTCTCTGCTATTATGCTCTATAACCCAGAACTGTGAGCTAAAATAAAGCCCTTCCCCTTAAGTTTCTTTAGTCATATTATCTTATACTGACAGAAAAAGAAACTGAGACAACCTTTCATCAGTTCGGGGACTCCACATACTATGGGCACTTTAATATTAGGATTTATTTTTCTTCCTCTTCTGGGTCTGTAGCTCTTAAATTTCATACTCTCATTAGCTCAGTCCTGTGTTGGAGGTCTGGCTTTGCCAAGCATGGAGTAGGAAACAGGAGAAGATACAAAGGTGCCCTTGCTTTTGGTGCTGGGATTTTTGCATAATAAAATCAGTGCAATAATCCACGTTTCTGTTACATAAAGCATTGGTCCTGTGGGCTAAGTCGGTGATCAAAAGGAAAAGAAAAGACGAGAAAAGAAAAGAAAAGAAAAGAAAAGAAAAGAAAAGAAAAGAAGAAAGTTGAGAATAGAAGATGGTTAGTAAACACAGTGTGCAGGGGTAAGAACTAACTCCATTTGCCTGTAAAATGGAAATTTAGAAACTCACATGTAGTTATATCTGGTTGATCTTTCGTCAATCTAATTAAAAACTCAAATCCATAACTTTTCTCCATGGTGCCTTAAGTGGTCAGATCTCCTTTTGGCAACCAGAGTAGATCTAGTTTGCCAGCAGCACAATTAAAACTAAATGCTAGTTAAGGGCCTTGGAAAGCCTTAAAATAACATCTGACTCTCTATCAAAAAATGTACACACAGGTATAGTGTAGCAGGAAGTAGGGAGGGATATTTAAGGCTCTGTTCTATTCTTGGCTGTGCCTCTGACTTACTTTGGACTGTGTACCAAGAACTTAACTCTTCAGGTTCTGGTCTATAGTATCATCTCTGAAAACATGGGAAGGACCTCTCCTGCACGCAGTATGGCAAGGAACACACCCAGGAAACACAAGGAAGCAATGTGGTACGTTTAACAGAGTGCTTTAATTACCAGTGCTGACTGCTCACAGCAGGTTGGGACATTGTAAAAATGCAACTGCAATGTCACTGCAGCATATGTAGAGTCTTGGAATCCCTTGAGTTCTAGAATCATCGGATGTGTCAGCTCTCCTGCTTTCATACCCCCATGATGCCCAGGTGAACGGTCGAGTCAGTTTTGTCTAGCCCTCAGGCATCAATACATCCTCAGGTGGCAGCCCAGATCAGGGGCATCCACCTGGCTTTTGGTGGTAACAAAACCTTGCTGCCGCAGGTCATGGAACACAGATGTGGCCCCCAGTGGCAGGATAGCCAGGACCCCACCATGTCCCAGGTGGCATCACCAGCTACTCACATCAGGCTGATCCTCATTGCTCTCTAGTCTCCAATTCTGCCTCTCTTCATTGTGCTCACATCCTTCCGTTTCTCTTTCTCTTCCATTTCTCCACCACTTACTTGCTCTTCTTAGTACACCCAGTGGCTCTGAGTGTCTCAGGAGTGCTATGCCTTGCTTATGTATTATGACACCAGGCAGGGGGTCATCTCAGGCATGCTCTGTCCCCCTAGGCCTGGGGGGACACTAGACTGGTGGTCATCTCAGGCTAGCTCCCTGTCCAGACCCTATGATGCCAGTCTGCTGTTAGTCTTGCGCTCTCTCTTTGCCCAGCTCCTCTGAATGATCTTATTCGAGACTCCTCTGTCCAGGCTCACCCAACCCTGACATAGTCCCAGGTGGGGTTCTTCTAGTCTCTAGCTCCTTCCCCCTTTTGGGAGTCCATCAGGGCCTGTGCAGTGCTGAACTAGTGGTCATCTCAGGCTCTCTTTTGTCTGGAAATATTAGGTTACTAATCGTTCAGTTGTTCATAGGTCAGAACACTAAGCATAGACACAGCCTCTCTCCTCTCTGTTACCTACTGATACACATGTGACGCAACAGCCATACCTGCAATGCTTCCACAGACAGGGATGATGTCCATTTTTAAGTGGAGCCCAGCAGTGGGATTATTAAAGGTGAACTTGTTTATGGCCATTGTCAGTGTTACATCATGTGCCTAACCACCCAGGATTATGGACTCCTTCTAGAGCCTTGTGAAAGCCAGAGGACCGTCATTTCCAGGGAAAGGTTTGTCATCAGTACAAGTCTATACAACTACATCAGGAAGCCCAGGTTTAAAAACCCTATACAAATCTCTCTCTCTCTCTCTCTCTCTCTCTCTCTCTCTCTCTCTCTCTCTTTCCCTCTCTCCCTCTCTCTCTCTTTCTCTCTCTCTCTCTGCCCTCTCTCTCTCCCCCTCTCTCTTTCTCTCTCTCTCTTTCTCTCTTTCCCCCTCTCTCTCCCTCTCTTTCTCCCTCTCTCCCTCTCTCTCCCCCTTCTCTCCCTCTCTCTTTCTCTCTCTTTCTCTCTCTTTCTCACCCTCTCTCTCCTCTCCTCCCTCTCTCTCTCTCTCTCCCTCTTTCTCATAAACACACACACACACA
This sequence comes from Montemys delectorum, assembly GCA_019843815.1. NCBI lineage: Eukaryota > Metazoa > Chordata > Mammalia > Rodentia > Muridae > Montemys > Montemys delectorum. The sequence goes on from JADRCD010110783.1 coordinate 5,982, forward strand.
CACACACACACACACACACACGTAACGGAGGTAGGAGGATGACAAGCTGTAACAAGTTTGAAGCTAGGAAGACCTTGAAATAGTAAGGAGAAGGCAAAGGGGCAGAGGAGAGAAAGAATCAATTAAAGAGGTAACACTTTCTTGTACCCAGGAATGACCTCAAGGAAAAGATAGAGAAGAATCCCCAATTATTTAGAATCGCATATGTACACACATGTCCCATACACACATACATACACACACACACACTGAGAGACACACACATGTACATATATGCACAAAAGCACATGCATATGCACACATGAACTCATATTCACTTGCACGTGCATGTATCCATGGGTGCGTGCCATGGATACACACACACACACACACACACGTGCGCACACACCATTTTGATCTTGGAAGTTACTCACAGGTTTTTGTGTTACTATAATCAAGATGGGCCAGAGGATTAAGTGAAAGTATTATTTCATAATTAAAAGAATGAAATAAGATCCACCTTTACATATGACTTTGCATGCCGCCAGGTCTCTTTTTATTCCTCAAAAAAGGAGACTTTATCAAAAGAGGCTCTCAGAGCATTTTAACTTGTGTCAAGTTGACATAAAACTAGCCGGCACAGGAGGCAAGCCAGGTCTTTGAAGATCCTTCAGGAGTTTGTATATTAATGACTGAAAAGATAAAGTTTGTTAGGAGAAAATCTGCCTGTCTGTCCTCTATAAATAATCTGGCTTGTAGGCTATTTCCTAATTAGTGATTGATGGGGGAGGGCCCAGTCCATTGTGGATGGTGCCAACCTTGGGCTGGTGGTCCTGGGCTTTATAAGAAAGCAGCTGATGAACAAAGCGGTAAGCAGCACCCCATGGCCTCTGCATCCGCTCCTGCCTCCAGGTTCCTGCCCTGCTTGAATTCCTGCTCTCACTACTTTTGACGATGAACTCCTTTGTAGAATGGTGAGTAAAATAACCCCCTTTCCTCCCCAAGTTGCTTTGGTTATGGTGTTACAGCAGTAGTAACCCGATAACACATCTTTTTTTAATCTCCCCAAAAATCTAGTAAAAGATATCCCTCCATCTCCATATTTTCTGGACCCATCTTGGAACTGGAGAACACTGGGGTACACTGATCCCCAGACTTACTGAAACATATCCTTATGGAGTTGGACTCTATCATGAGTCTCTCTGTTAAGAGGCACAGGCATATAGGGCATGCAACTTTTTCCTTGCTCATATTTTTATGGTAGACAGAGTATCTGTCAATGACTTAACCATCACATAACTGTCAAAGCTGTCTTGCAAAAGGCTGACACATTCTCTCTCAATGTCAGTATAAACCTCACCCTCTCATGACAGCAGGAAATTCTATTATAGGTATAAAGTGTGAGTGGGTGAGTATAAACATATGTCTGGGGTTACTTCTGATGATGGCAAGGCACTCTTTCCTATAAAGAAATAGTCTAAAGCAGAGAAATAGTTACGTGGTCCATAAGCAGACAGTTCCCCTGCTCAACTATATTACAGTGCTCAACCCATCAGCTGTTTCAGCCATGCAATATCTATCATTTCCAAGTGTTTTCCCCTAACTCAGTCTCACTTTCTCCTCTACACAAACTTGTGCAGCCAGAATCCCCACACACTGGGCTGTGATATCTCAGAAATGTGCACACAGCAGACACAGCTCATTGTTCACAATAGTCCACTTCTCGGGTGCGCAGGCAGACTATGCTTACAGGATTCTCTAGCTGTTTTATTATGACCATGTGATTAATTCTGGCTAAAGGAGAATAAGTTCCATTGCTGTCCACCACCTCCAGACCTGTCCATCAAAACCTCTCATGTGTGATCTTCTTTTGACCGAGCCGAGACAATGATGCCCCACCCATCCCGACAAGCATGGTGGCCACATGTGAAACACTGGTTACTCAAGTGACAGTGAAAGGCACGTACACACACACACACACACACACACACACACTTCCCTCTAAAATATCCTTGAACTACTTTGTCACTTGGAAATAAGTGTCCAAGAATTGAGTCATTACATATTCGAGTCTTTTGGTTGCTACAGTGTATACTAGCCAAAGTAACAGTAGCCAGAACTGGGATGTGGCCATATTTTAAAAGCTAGAACTGTGTCACAAATGAGTGGAACAACAACAGAGGGAGGGACAGTGAGAAGTAGAAAGGGAGCTTTAACTGGGACAGGGAGGGAATCAATACAGAAGGATATGGAGGGAGGAGAAATAAAGAACACTAGGGATGTTTGAAAAGCTTTAAGAGAACATTATGTTTTGTTTACCTGGAATTACATATAGTACCTATAAGTATAACAATAGATAGATAGATAGATAGACAGACAGACAGACAGATATTAAATGAAGCTATGACATATGCCACTTGGGCTGACTGGTCCCAGAAAGAGTCACAAATCCTCTAACAAGAAATCCAGAGCCAGACATGTGAAACCTTTCTGAGTTGCTAAGGAATTCAAGAGACTCCCTGTACTGGCTAGTTTTGTGTGTCAACTTGACACAGGCTGAAGTTATCACAGAGAAGTGAGCTTCAGTTGGGGAAATGCCTCCATGAGATCCAGCTGTGGGGCATTTTCTCAATTAGTAATCAAAGGGGTAGTGCCATCCCTGGGCTGGAAGTCTTGGGTTCTATAAGAGAGCAGGCTGAGCAAGCCAGGAGAAGCAAGCCAGTAAGAAACATCCCTCCATGGCCTCTGCATCAGCTCCTGCTTCCTGACCCGCTTGAGTTCCAGTCCTGACTTCCTCTGGTAATCAACAGCCATGTAGAAGTGTAAGCCGAATAAACCCTTTCCTCCCCAACTTGCTTCATGGTCATGATGTTTGTGCAGGAATAGAAACCCTGACTAAGACACTCCCCAAACAGTATAAGCTCCTAATGCTGTGGCCATGGTTGTCTCCTACTGCTGAAGACACCATGCGCTGAAGATACCATGTTCTTCAGACATGGATCTGATTGAAAGCCTCCTTCCTGGTAACTAGTGTTCATAACATCAGAAGGTGCTATATAAGCTGCCAAAGGAGGTAAGTAATCAATAGTCCTACCCAGCTGTGACAATATGAACCACAACAATGGCCACCCCTGCAAGATACTCCTAAAGTGTAATGGTGGCACTCATATCTCAGTGGTAACCAACAGCTATCTAATTGGCCTGATCAACAGGTGGGAATTCATACCCAGTATTACAAATATAACCAACTACCTTGGAGCTAGTGAGATCATGGGTCTTAGAGGAGTGTGTACTACCGCCACTTCACTGGACCAGCATAATTCCTAACTGCATTCAGATACGTATTGCTATACCCACAGATAAGTGTACTTCTCACCTCTCAGCAAAGCTCCTCTTTGAAGCACATGGCAAGCATCACAGAAAACCACAACTGGTCCAAATATAGAGAACAACTAATCACAGCATGCTTGGCCTCAGTGAATGGAGGGATTGGTAAGCCAAGAATAAGAATGTCTGGGGAAGAACATAGCAGGCCTTGTTTCTGGTACACGGGCCCGAATGGAAGTTCTGTGGAAGTTCTGCTACTTCCAAGAATGGCGTGTTCCCAGCATCCGCTTCAGATGAGCCAAGAAAGTGCATCTCAGCAGCTTCAGGGCAGAGTCTAAGGCTTGTCTGTGCTGGGCTTGCCCCTGCTGTGGGTCAGTGGGTACTTAATGGTCCCTCCTCTTTCTCCTTAGGTGGGAACTTTTGTAGTGATTTTCCAGCTTGATTGTGTAGTGTTAACCTTCATGCTTCTTCCTGTGTCTCATTGGAGGGGAGTAAGGCGGGTGTCTGCCTTGGACCGCTTGGGTTACTATAACAAAATGCCATAGACCAGGTGGGTATATAAAATAGAAATGTCTTTTCACTGTAGCATAGTCTGGGAAGTTGAAGACTATGGTGCTAGCATATATGGTGTGTGGTCAGGTTCACAGAGGACACCTTCCTATGTCCTCACAGGACAAAGGTAGAAAATGCTCTCTTTTAAGCACTAATCCCATTCAGAAGGATATCACTCCGTGGTCTGATCATGAGCTCTAGCTCCACCTAATGTCATCAGACTAAGGATTGGGTTTCAACCTAAGAGTTCTGAGAGGAACATAAAGAGTCTCCAGTACTTTCACTCTCAGTTTATAATAAGAAACTACACCCGGACAGGTTATGGCCATGCTGTAATTTTGGCCAAATCATACTGAAATATCTGGTCAGTTCAATTGTAGGGGCACCAAAATTATCGTTTTCAATCATCATCATAAGCATGATATACCCCCTCCCCCAAATTCTCCGAAATCAGCAATGGTCAAGGTAAGCCTTCCACAGCAGTGCCAGAGAGTCCATGTAACTGGCTGGATTTTGTACAAAAGTAATGGCATTTATTTGCTATTATAGTCCAGGGTACAGGCTGTACCCAGAATGCCACAGACCAGGGTTTCTTGTGGAGACCCCGTGTTCCGCGGGACGATGAGTTCTGGCCAAGTGTGCACGGGATTCGGCTGGTGACAGACTCAACACAAGGAGTGTAGGATCTGAATGTATTTCTTAAAAATGGCATGAGACTTTTACAATCATTGCAAAAGAGAAATGAAAAATCTGGCAGCTCAGTAGTCGAGGTACATCTGAGGCCATCTAAAATACACTGGGTCTAAAAACAGCAGCCATCTCCTCTGGACTGGTGCAGCGCCCCTGGGCTCCGAGCATGCTCGGGCCACATGGGCCCAGCCGGAGTCCCGGGGGGCTGCGGGTACACCAGCCAGGAGGACAGAGGCTTGAATCTCAAATGCTGACTCTAGAATGCTGAATGCAGACTGCTACACTGTCGCACACGCGCGCGCGCACACACACTCTGGAACACACACACACACACACACACACACACACACACACACACACACACACGGCTAGACAAAGTTGCACATTGCTCTCTCTCTCTCTCTCTCTCTCTCTCTCTCTCTCTCTCTCTCTCTCTCTCTCACCTTTACCAAGGTTCCAAACCCTGGCTTGGAATGTTACCCACCCAGATTAATTGCCTCTGGCATTGTTAGGGAAATAAGGAAGGGAATAGGGCATTGAAGCTTACAGAATGGGAGACTTATCCCAGGGCAAGGTCAAGTAGAATCTTCATTCTCAGTCAAGTACTGCAGCTGAACCACTCCTAGAAATTAGCAAGAGACATATCTCTTCTGCAATAGGAGACAACCAATGGCCACATGGTCAGAGAGAGAGGGGGGGGGGGCAATGTGCAACTTTGTCTAGCCATTAATAAACCATATTTTGGTGGGCACCTAGCACGTGAGTTGGCAAGGACATATCTGGGCTACCTCTGAGTTAGGGGTACCAGGAGACAATGCGGGGGCAGGAGACTGACTTTTCTTGAAGTTTTCGCCTCAAATACTGCTGTCATGCAAGGTCTGCGTGGCAACAGATACCCTAAGCCAATGGCCAGTTCACATACAATTCAACCCCTAAGCCAATGGCCAGTTCACATACAATTCATTCTCTAAATTAGTCAGTGTGATGGAAATAAGTGGACTCAAATTAAATTTCACTCCTGACTCCTGCTTGCACCTGAGAGAAATCACTGCTCTCTTCAAATGAATGTTTCACATACACGAGCTGGGACAAGTCTAGTTTGTAGGCAAATGGGAAGGTTGAGAGATGTGCTGTATTTCAATTCTTTTTTGAATATAAAAAGGCATTTGTCCCTGTCTTGTGTCCCTGCGGCAGCCCTATAAAGAGATTCAAGTAAATAGTATGTCTTAGGGATGATTTCATTCCCATAATTACTGTTGGACAAGAAACAGGTTCTTTCAGCTCAGTAACTTGTCCAAATAATAATTAAAGTCAACATCAAGTCCTCAATTAGAAACAGAGCCTAAAATAAAAAAGCAGATTTCTTAGAGAGGTTTAACAGGGGGTAAACTTCTCCAGGTTTATGATATTCAGTGGCAGTGAAGTGCTACCCTGTGCAAGCAGACACATAACTATGTGACCACATAGAGAGGACAGCATGTCCTTCGTGGAGGCTGTGCCATCACCACGCTGACCAATGTTTCATTTCCACACCGAGTCCTTGGCACAGCAGTCAGATGAAGCTCTAGGAGGGCTCTGAAAGAACAGCAGTCAATCTTTCACCTTATTTCCAAGTTTTGGATACTTTCTCAAAAGATTTTACTGTGGCAATTTTGTCTTAATTCTAATATAATGAGTGTAACTAGTACATGATAAAATATTTAGTTATGATATAAGCTATGCTAAATGACAATTAACCAGCCTCTAATCTCAGACTCTAAAGAGGCAGGTTCTTGTTGAGGATGTGAAATAAGGGTTGGTGTCCCCCTAACCAGAGTCCCAGCCTCCAGCCAGGACCAGCTCAAGGATATGGTTGCCTGAAACAAGAGGTTCTTGTGGGAAGCCCCTCACTCAACTCAAACCTCCCAGGCTCAGCACCACATAAGGCCTGTGGAAATGACAGCAGTCGTGTTATGTGAGAAGTCTCCCTTTCCTCTCAACACACCCCTTTCTTCTCTCTCTTTCTCAATTCTTATTCCTTTAATTTCCCTTTCTGAACTTTCCACAATTCCAACTCTATATGCACTTACGGCCTGCAATCTTGTATGAATTTACCCATTAGACCAGAATTTAAACTAACAAACCAGTATATTGAGAATATCCAAGAAGAAAGATAAATATACACTTACTAGTCTAATAGACAACCAAAGTCAATATGAGTACAGTCCAGATTGGTTTGTGTACATTTTGAGAGATTTGCACGAACTGTTGTTATATGTATAATTAGCAGGTGTTCGATCTCTGCTATGCTAATAGAGGTCATGCAAATCAATGATATGCAACCCTAGTTGATCAAGGTTCTAGCCTAGTCAGAGGTTTGGGTCCCAGGGCACTGAGCTGTCTCTGTGTGTGTGATGCGTTCCAACATTCCAAGTCAGTTGGCACCTGTGCTCACCAGCACACTTCCTGTACATCAGGGCTCCAGTTTGGAATTCCTGGGCCATGCTTGTGAAGATTCCTGATGGGACCAGTTGTGTTTTCTGATTACTTCCATCCACAAGGATCTTGAAGGCTGTTCTTCTCATGATACTGAAGAAGATTTTGGGGAATGGACCAGGGCGCTGTACTATGACAATGTCCAACCTGAGCTTAACCCTGTCCCACTGCCATTGACACTCTAGAGGTTTGTAATTCCATGAGCTCGTCAATGCTCTTTGCTACACGATGTGTTACGGAGTGTTCTTTTTGCCTCATCCTGCCTATTTGCATAGCTCCCCCTCATCTGTAAGGTCTCAGTCAGCTAGCACCCTGTAGGAAAGTCTTGGCAGCATGTAGACACGCTGGTCTTATCATGCATCCTCACAGCACGATGTTTCTCTCTTTCACAGCCAGTTCAGCTTGTGGATGCAGTGCCAACCATGATGCTTCACACCATCTCCATCTGTTATTAAATCAGTTTGGCCACAGGAATGATATTCTGAAGACTCTTAGATCTAGTACCTAATATGGTCCCTTTCAATGTTATGCCACTGTTTCAAAACACAGTTCCTTGATAACTATGGAATGCTGGGAATGATCTTTTGACAAGTCACTGTGGACAGCCCAAGACACATGTTTCAAAGGAAAATGTATTCTCTCTGGTCAGCCAGTCACCATCATCATTCAGGTATCAGTGGTGGCCAGGAGGGCCTCAAAAGCCCTCGCAAGGCCAGAAAGTGCATCAATTTGTAGCAAGTGCGTGGCTTGGAAGCAGCTTTGACTAAGCCCTTCCTGGAGCGCTCAATCTTACTTCACTCACCCTATCATTGTCTTTTCAATTGTTCTGAATAACAAGCTAACTCTACACTTAATGAGTTAGGAAAGTTGCTGCCAAATAGCAGAAGGTAAGGATGAAATCAAGCTGACTTCCAGATCTTTGGACCCACACATAAAAAACTGGTATGGCACAGTTAAGCCATAACCACACCAAACAAAAAGAGGAAAAAATTGACCAAGCAAGGAGTTCTTGGTACAGCCTTCTACAAGATGGTTCCTTTGAGTATTTGCTGGCAGACCGAGTCCAGTCCTATCGGGTCACCATAAATACCACCCAGAAGTAAGTAATTATCTTTTCCTTTCTTAGTGCCCATGGTTTGTGGTCCAAGTGTTTCTTTTGCCAATGTGCCCAGTGATGTGGCTCTCACTTGCCAGTTTGGTCATTCTTTGCCTCAGAAGAGGCAAGTGGAAGCCAGTTCTCACTCCATCCTCCAGGGAGCCAGTAATCAGTGTCTGCAGAAAGAGAGAGGAAGGGAGAGGAAGGGGAAGGGGGCTAGCAGGATTGAGAGGAAGGGGATGGGAGGATTCGAGAGAGAATGTGTGTCTGACTAGGGTTACATTTTGCTTCCTATTGGGTGTTTTGCTTTGTTCTTTTCAATTTGTTTGTTTTAAGAAATCTGGGAATGTCACCAAGAATTCTGTTACTTTCTTTTGCCTTAAGAGGGCATCTCAAACCTGGTTATCACAGCCTAGGACAGTGACATTAAAGGTAGCATTTGCTTTCTGCCCCTCGGGGCAGGTTTTCTCCTCTGATGAACACAAGGGCCACACTTTGTCCATTTTGTGTTCATGGGTTTATGTGAGAGTTTTGGCCTGCTGTTTTTTTGTCCTCTGTGTATAGTGAAAATAGCCAAAATCGATATGTTTCTTTATGGCAGGTAGATGTGTTTGACCAATTAAAATAGAGTGGGTAGGATGTTACAGCCTTGGTGCAGGGAGAGTTAACTGGAGCCATGGAGAAATGAGGGGAGTGGGGATTCTAAGGACCATGGCTGTATGTCCTGAGAACTGAAGGATACTTGGCTATAGGACTGTCTGCCTGACCAGGGGACTGAAGCCCAATTCAAGTCAAGAGAGCAGAGTACAGACAAAGATGACTTGGGCCAGAGTCAGAAGTCCTGCATAAGGAAAAGACAGCATCACTAGATGTAGCCAAAGCAATGGCTGGCAAGAATTCAGGAGACAGAAAAAGAACCCCCAGGTAGAGGCTCCAGGCAGAGAGAACCTCAGAGCCAATCCCAACATAGAAGCTGGTTGCTGGAGCGATGTTGCTGATGCTGTCAACAACACTTGGCACCAAGCACTGGTTCCAAAGTCAATGTTAATTCAAGCTCAATTTCTGCTAGTGACAATTTTGAGATTGTGGGGCAGGGTTGACAGCTGTGTTTAGAGGGAAGAGTGGTGTTCTCTGAGGCTGGGCCCAGCCTTGAGCATGTGCCAGAGTCCCCCCTTCAGGATCTGATTAAGAGGAATAACTAACATGTCAACTTGGAGTAGACCAGCTCAGCAGCATTCACCTTATGCCCTTGCGTCTTGCCTGCTTGGTGCCATGGCTGGGAAGAAATCTCAGGGCAGCTTTTCTGAGGTCCAGCATCACCTCACATACCTCCTCCCAGTGCCTGCTTTTCTCAGAGTTGACAGAATTAGGCCAAATGAAAAAGTCTGTGTCAAAAGTAACATACTACCCAGAGATGTAGAGTTATCCTTTGGCCATCTAAGGAGGACTGGTGCCAGGATGCCAAAATCTGTAGGTGCACAGTCACCTATATAAAATGGTATGTAAATATAACAAACTTCCTCCATATTCTTTACATCATTAGCTTAATTATAACATGTTATTCAGTGTAAATCGATGCTATTTGTTCTGTCTTGATTAAGGTATAATGGCAAGGGAAAAAAGCCCATGTTCATCTGACGCTTTCCGGCAAATATTTCAATCAATGGTTGGATGAATATGATCCACAGATAGATAATGTTTATTGTACAGATTTATTACAATTCCTAGAAAAATTCCAAGATCATTTCCCATAGTAATGTGGTGTCCATAACTTCATGAAGAGCCACAAAGAGTCCTAAACAATATAAGTGATTTTGAGAAAGAAGAACAAAGCAAGAGAAACAATAATTTGTGATGTAACTATGTTACAAAGCTATAGCAACCAGAACAGTATAGTTTGGGTATAAAAAGCTGCACAGACTAACGGGTCAGCCTTGAAATTTCAGAAAGGATATTCTACTTAATAAATGTTGCTGGGTAGCCTGGATATCCAGTTTACAAAAATAAGTGAATAAAATTAGACCAACATTTTACACTGCTTATAAAAAAAAATTAACCCAAAATGGACTTAAAGACTGAAATGTAATAGTCTGTAAAAATTTTTACCAGAAAATATGGAGGCAAAGCTCTTTGAATTGGAGGATGAGTATGCCATGCACAGCTGTAACCCCAGCACTTGGGAGGCTGAGCCAGCAGAATTATAAATTTGGAGTCTGTGTGAACTATGTACTGAGACCCTGTCTCCTAAAATGAAAAGAAACAAAGATCCCAACAAAACTTTTTAAGTATGACCCCAAGGACTGACACCAAAGCAAGCAGTGAAAGTGGGGTTATATCAAACTAAAAATCTCTACCCAGCCAATCAACAAAGTGTAATGGTTCCTGTGGAATGGGAACAGTTTGGACATGAGTCATATTAGTCTCCAAAAGTCAAAGTATCCTGATTTTCAGATGGCATAAGAACTTGCATATCTCACCAACCCCACCAGGAAATGTCTCCATCTGATAAACATTCCCAACAAAGGAGCAGAATCCAAAGGCACTTCATGGACACTGAGTAACCTTTCTGTAGACCATCATCAAACAGTTGAGAAAGAAATTGGGCTGGGGGCATGGGGTAGAAATCCCATTCATAATCACTTTAAACAATAATAAAATTAAATAGTGAGGAATTAAGTCAACCAAGCATGTGAAAGGCTGGACTATGAAAATTTTATGACAATAGAGAAAGAAATTTAAGAAGATACAAAACCTTTTATCCATATGGATTGGCAGAATCAGTATTATAACTGGCATACGTTACTAAAAAGACACATATAAATCCAGTTCAACCTCCGTCAAAACTACAAATATGTTCTGTACAGAAACAGAATGAAACAGTCTAAACTGTGGCAGAAAGGTGAATCTTATATAATGTTGGTAGGAATGTAAACTGGGCAGCCTCGGAAAGCTAATGTGTGGCTTTCATCAAACACTAAAACCACAACTGTCATGTGACCCAGCTGTCCCATTCTTGGGTATGTACTCAGCC
>JADRCD010110802.1:0-26116 GCA_019843815.1 Montemys delectorum
GCCAGGTCACACAGCACATACTAAGACCCTTAGACAAAGCTTTGATTCTAGTGACAGCAAAGAGATTGAAGCTGGGTTTATGAGTACCACACTCTAAAAATGACAGATACAAAGGGAAGAACAGTGAGTACTGTTCTAATGAGAAAAGACACCAGGGCCACAAGATTGTTCTTCTAGACATTTACAACTGTGAATATTACAACTTGTCCTGCCTCACCTTGCTGAGTTCCACACCGTCATCTGGGAGCAGGACCACCAAGTTCAGCTCCTTGACCTTATAGGGCAGCACCAACACTTGTGCCTGTATCTCATTCACATAGGCGAGCTTAAACATGTCTTCCTGACACATCATCTGCACTGGCCTTTCCTCATCCTGAACAGAAAAAATCCCAACATAAAAGATATCATTAAGAGAGTTCAAGGTTTCCAGATAAACTGCCATTAATTCTGGGATTGTTTTTAGCACTCAAAATAAAAACAATATTCTCATTTCAGTGAACACTTAGACAATATTTGTCAGCATCTTCCTCCTTTCATTACACAATTGACTATAAGTAGATATGGGCTTGTCTCTTTTATGGTTTCTAAAACACCATGACCAAAAGCAACTCTAAGAGGAAAGGGTTATTTCATCTCACAATTCTCGGGTCACATTCTATCACTGGGGGAAATCAGAACAGGAGCTCAGGCAGAAGACATCAAGAAATGCTACTTATTGTCATGTCCTCCATGGCTCTGTAGGCCTCTTTCTTAAACAATTAATGAGCACCTGCCCAGGGTTGGTACCACTCATTGTTGGCTTGGGCCTCACCAATCATTAAACAAGAAAAGGACCTACAGACTCCCCTCCCTGTCTGCCTTATCGAGGTAACTTCTCTATGTAGAATTTTTCTTCTCAAATAGTTGTAGTTTGTGTCAGGTTGGCAAAAGAAGAACCTGGATGGGAAATCAGTACAAAAATAAGGTGTCTGATCCAACAAAAGAAATGTGACATTCAAATATTAGTATTTAGGTCATCATTTGGTCCAATATTCCATAAATGCTAAGTTCATAGTCACTTGTCCCCATGTTGGCAGTATTGAGAGCTAGTCAAATCTTTAGGAGGTCTGGACTAATAAGAAAAGTTAAGTACTGAGGAAGGGGTTTCCCTGTAGGGGATATTGGTACTGCTTCCTGTCTCCTATGAGGTAAACAAGGCTTCACTATATGTTTCTCCATGCTGTAAAGCACTACCCCAATATGGAATGTTTAGGCCACCTACCTAGACTGAAACTTCTGGAACTATGAGCCAAGATAAACATTTGCTCTTTTAAGTTTCTTATCTGATAGTTTGTTACACTAATGGAAATATGACCAACATACCAGATGCAGGATTTTCACCATTTAATATGGTCAACCATAATATCTAAAGAAATATCAAAATCAATTATAAATAACAGAAAAAAATCATAAAGGAGATTGGAGTTTTTTCATAGTGTTGTGACTATGAAAATGGCACTACAGACAGTTACGTCCTCTCAGAAAACAACCTGCACCGAGAAGAACACCTGCTCAGAGGTTCAAAATGATTCACAACCCTTGAGCCCACCACAAAGAAGAAAGTTCAAGATCACAGATAGTCATAAGTTTAGGGTAGAACTACATCCTGATAGCACATCAAAGAGAAGGAAGATCACAAGTTAAATTAGCACAAAATGAGGACTATATGGACAGATCTGCATACTTGTCTGTGATGAAACCAGTCACAAAGGAGGAGATGCTTGTCAGTTCATTACATCTTATGGCAGTCTCAACGGAACCTCATGTACTTTCTTATAATTTATTAAATGTTTCAGTTCTGGTAGTCCAATGATACATTTCAAATACATAATTTGAACACATGGGAAGATTTTAATTACAGTAGTACATTAAACTTTAAAATTTGCTACAGATCATCTAGAATAAAGGTTAAATTTACACATTAGTGAAATTGTTCCTTTACAAAGCTTGAAATATTGCTAATCAAAAAGGATAGGGAGATTAATATTCATAAGATTACAAATGAAACTAAATTATGTCTTTATAGGGATTGGGCAAACTATTGTAATATCTACTTTAATTCAAATTATACTCCAATTAAGACTGAGATTTAATTACTCATTTTCAATATTAGAAAGCTATGACTACTGCTTAATAATAATAAGTTGACTAAGAATTTAAAATGCTTGTTTAATTAAAAATTACTCTGTTAAATAAGCTGGTATAATACTTTCTACATTGCACTATAACCCATACATATGTTAGGCTACATTAAAAACTAAGTTTCAGAATTCTTGAACTTAAAGTTTTAGAGACAGGTAGAAACAATAGTTTTATGAGAAATGATTAAAAGTAGCATGAGCCACCAATAAAATACAAAATCACACAAGCAGCAACTATTCCATATTCCTATCATTTTCCTATGGAGTTTTAACCTTTCAGTTGGAAACATAAGTCTCAAATGGTGTTCTGGTATTTCCTGATTTCTTTCTTCCCAGGCTGAGAGTCAATCCTAGCACTCTATAAAGAATATGTCATCTGTACCAGTGGGCCCTGATCTTCAAATTTGTAATTAAAGCTTTCTATGCAAATTTCCTTGTAACACTGGCACGAACTACTGGACACCATTGCTTACCTTGTTTATTTTGAAGGGCATTTCCCTGGTAGACTTTATGTCAAACTGGTGATGCCACCTTCCTTTGAAATATAAGGCGTTGATAAGAACAAGCCTGGTCTCTGAATCAACTGAGCCATCAGACATCAATTCTAGAATTTTCCCTTTCGATAAAGCAGAGATTTCATTTCAGATTCCCTTTATATATGTGTGAGGCATAAAGTCATATGACATCTGGGCCAATCAAAGCATCACATTTTGAAATTTGCTGAATGTGTATAAACGTATTAAAAATAAATCTAAACAAAATATCCCCCTTTGTTTGACTCAAGGTCATGCACACTGGAGAAATATCATCAAGGTGAGGATGGTGAAAGACTTGTAAGTTCCTCAAGGAAAGCAGGTTTTGGAAAGTAGAAAAAGACACTCCAAGGTGGAGAACAAAACAAGCAGAAAATGTGGGAAGGTATTGGTGGAGAACCATGGTTACTTCCTAGGGTAGTTAATGTTGGTTCTCATCTTGATTTGTTCTGGAATCATCTAAGAGGCAAGTGTGTGGACAGATTTGTAAGGAAATTTCCAAGAAAGAGAAACTAAAGGAGAGGAAACTCTCCAGGGTGACCAATACAATGCCGTTCTGTCAGATATGAAGTTCTGAGACAGAAGTAGTACTGCTTTTGTCTGCCTGCCTTCAGGCCCTCTGGTAAGGGCACTGCTGAAACTGCTGACAAATTTACCTGATTCTGGAAGCAAGTAGCTTTGGCCATCATGAGGATGAAGACTAGTGGACCTGCAGAGCTTTCTAGGTCTTCCTTGCCAGACTTACTATGAACTCCAGGTTCATAGACTGAACAGCTAATAGATTCTGAGCCTCACCACCTGCAGAAGGTCAATAGCTGACTGAATACTCAGTCTGTGTTGTGCATGCTAATCTGCTAAACACCTTCTGAATTATATATTCATTCAGTTTCTCTGTAGAACCTGACTAATACACTAATGTTTAATCAAAGTCTCTTCAGGAACTCCATGGTCATGCTCAGGTCTTAAATACCATAAAATGTCAGAGACTCAAAGGTAGAAAGTATTATTTGTTGGAGGAATTCCACAGTATGGAGTGCTGTCCATTCCTTGAAGAGATAATGAAGATAAGAAGACAGATTCCCTTCTACTGTATTAAGGGATATCTTTTCAATAATCAATCGTTTCTCTATGTATGCTAACATACATTATCAAAGTTTACAAGAGATAGAGACTCTAACAAGAAATGGGCAAATAATTGCTGATTCTTTAAGAAAATATTCTTATTCTCTACTCCCTGCTAGCAGAAATAGAAATGTACCTAGTGATACAGAGAGATCAGAATGTTTCAGATATCAGATAATCCTCTCACTGCTCTCATCTACCAAGACTTGTTCAACCCCAAATTCAATGTTATCTTATGTCAATGTAACTGAGGCCCTAATAAACTGTGTTCAATGGAAATCAAGTCCAGTTTCATCAAATGTAAGTAAGAGAACTAAAGTAGAAAATATAGAAGCAGTAACTAGACTCCTTTTCAAAGGTAAATATGGTAAGACTTGAGACAACACAGACTGTAGGAAAAAGAAGCCCCTAGGCAATATTAGTGGGAAGGTCTACCCACAAACCTACTTCTCAGAGATGGCAGAGGCACATGGCCTGTAAACACTGGAGACCAGTCATATCTTTAAATGTAAACTGTTAGACTGGAAATCAGGTCCATGAGTTCTTATCACATTTGCATCAGCCCCTCCCCTGTCCTAAAAAAATACAGAAAAAAAACTCTGTATTTACAATCTAAGCATCTGAGTAGAACCTCCATGAATCCAGTGAGCTCTAAGTTAGACCATGTGGTCTAGATAGGCTGAATCACCTTGATTCTGAAATAATAGTAGATCAGTCTCTGGTGGGGGAAAAGGAAATTAAGATAAATTGGAGGAAAGGAGGAAGGGCTGGATAGAAAGGATAAGAATATAGGATGTGAATCAACTTGAAATTCTGACCTTTAGTATTTTTGCAGACCCACGTGTTTATGTGTTTCCTGGACTCCTCTGGAGCCTTGGTGAAGGAGAGCTGCTCCATCTCCAAATGATAGAACTGAAGACAGGACTCCTTAAAGGTCTTTGAGGAAAAAATATGTTAAGTGAGGTAATGTTTCAAAATAAAATGTCTGCAAGATTTCCAACCTTCTGATTATTATGGCATTAAAAAAATAAAACTAAAATGAGTATAGATACTACTTAAACAAAAACATCTTTATGTTATATGCCTTTGCAAGTGGGAATAACTTCTGAGAAATGTTAGGTACTGGGTCTCACTATGTAGCATAGACTGGCCTAGAACTCCTGACCCTCCTGAACTCTTCTGAATGCAGCTATTCTAAATGTGAACCTTCATATTGACTAGAATGTGATCCTTAGTTTTCTCAAATTCTCTAGGGTCCTTTTCCTGTCATCTATCCAACAAGTTTTTTTTGAATACAATTGTTGTCATTCTACTGATAGAACTTACTGGGAGGAATTTACAAGTGTTCTCTGTAAAAAGCCTATTGGCCATTCTTAAGGTGTACTTTCTGGTTGGCTTGCTCAGGATATTGAAGATCCACAGGAAGCTCTGATGAAGGTCTATATCTGTGTTTAAACCAATTGCCTGTGAAGGGTAAGAATGAAACCTTAGCTCAATTATGGAGCAACCAAGCAAACGGAGTTTACAAGCTGAAGAGATGGCTCATGTACATGAGTGATCTGATCCAAGCAGCTTGGTATTGAAACAATTAAAAGCAGGAATTTTCCTTTCTTGCCATTGAATCATTACAAGTCTGTTGCTCAGAGAACACAAAAGATTTCAACAACCTATGTTTAAAATAACTTCAATATTTTTCACATTGCAGTCCCCAGGACAGACCTAAGACCTAAGGTGGACAAGAGCTCTGCACCTCCATGATGAAATTAAAAACAAAACAATCAAACAACAATAATGAGAACAACAACAACAAAACATTTTATTTGAAATTAACTCCCTCAGGCTACCCTTTAACTAGGGATCCTCTTACCTCAGTCTCTTTCGTATCTAGAATTAAAGGCCTGTGCCAACAGGTCCAGCACTGAATTATTTTTGCATCATTTTCTAAGTGAAGTCTGAATGAAATTTTGAGAGTTCCCTCCACTTTATTACTCAGAAAAACTCATTACCTTACAGAAGTTATTGGAGGAGACTGTCTCCCTTCTTTGCTAGCCCCTGCCCTATGAAACAGTGTATATACTCCTACCATTCTTCCTCAGCAGCTCTTATGCATGTGAAATCGATGTGTGTGACTTTGGGGGGTGGATAGGCAACTTACGTCAAGTATACGGATTTTGGTGTTTCCTTTCACTCCCAAGAGGACCACAGCTAGAGCAGAGGAGATGTTGATGGGAGAATAACATACATTTTTTGAAGGGTTGTTATTACATAACATCTTTAAAAGATTGATGGCAAAGGTACCATTTGCTTCACACACAGTATTCAGCAAGGGTGGTCTGGAGGCAAAGGAGAAAAAAAAAAAACACTCAACACAGAACTGAACAACCATTATTCTGAAACAGACAAATAAGGGACTCTATTTCTGGTTGTCATTTCAAAGAGTATAAGCACTATAAATTGAATTTTAAGAAATCATTTTGAGTCAATGTACTTCCAATTTTAAGATTATTAGATACATCGGATCTTGATATCAGATCAAAGTAGCATCTAGACAGATATTGTCTCTGCACACACAGAAGGAAAGTTTTTTTTTTAATTTCTTTAAGTGCTTCTCAGCCACTTGGTATTCCTCAGTTGAGAATTCTCTGTTTAGCTCTGTCCTATTGTCAGTGCCCTTTGCCTTATGGAAGTTTTGCAATTTTATGAGATCCCATTTATCAATTCTTGATCTTAGAACATAAACTATTGGTGTTCTGTCCAGGAAATTTGCCCCTGTACCCATGTGCTTGAGGCTCTTCCCCACTTTCTTTTCTGTTAGTTTCAGTGTATCTGGTTTTATGTGGAGGTCCTTGATCCATGTGGACTTGAGCTTTGTACAAGGAGATAATTATGGATCAATTTGTATTCTTATACATGCAAACCACCAGCTGAGCCAGCACCATTTGTTGAAAATGCTGTCTTTTTTTCCCATTGGATGGTTTTAGTTCCTTTGTCAAAGATCAAGTGACCAAGAATTCATAACACAATACAGCTGAGAGAGGTGTGGCTTCTGTCCCCTTCCCTACAAACCAACTCCTCTCTTCTCAATAAGGTGGAGATGAGAATGAATAAAAGGAGGAAGAAAAGACAAAGCAAAAAAGACAGCAGCCATGAACTCTAGGTCCTCTAGCCTGGCTTCAACAACTCTCCATTCTGGCCTCTGTGAAGAATCTTCCTGTGTTATCCATCAGGCATTAGACAGTGCCCTATATTAAGCACTACTGTAGCACCATTTTCAGGTGCTACAGGAAAGACACTGGGATACTGAATGGGACTCAAAGACAGGCTGATACTATCTATTCTACTGTGCTGCAGGGAGTATTGTCCTGCAGTGGCTGCTCAGGGGACCTTGCATCAGCTGCATGCACACAGGCTGCTTTTATCTTGAGCGTGCCTCACCTCCCAAATGAATGGACAGTTTGGCCCAGACTGTTACTGCTCCAGACACCTTAATGCAGTTTTGAGTCACTGTGCATCCCATGATTGTGCTCTCATGGTCATATGACCTTTGAATCCTGGAAGTGTGTTCCAGAATGTTTTAATACTGTGGTAAAATGCAGACCAGGTAGCTTAGGGAGCTTCAGAACTCTCAATTCCCACACATCTTCCAACTCCTCAGAAAGAGGAACACAGCAAACTTAGAGTGGATGTAGATTCTCTGGATCCTATCCTTAAGTCTCCCAGAGCTGTGGGGGAAAGGTGAAGCTGCTTTCTTTCAATGACTGACCCTCTGGTTGTTCTGCTCATCTGACCCAGCTTGCTCTCCTGCATTCCTGCCCATCCTTATGTTACTTTAAAGTTTCTTCTGAGTCCTTGAAGTGCTTGTTTATTACACCAATAAGGTCACCTACCCTATCCCTGTCACTGAATTCAAACTCCTCACCCTTCCCACCTTCATCGGTACAGGAAGCCTCAGGGCCTCTTCTGTCCTACCGGAGCAAAGGTGCTCCAACCCAGGTCTGCTCATCTCACCCCTAAGTGCAATCCTTTCTCATGATGATTATTTTTCCACCTTACTAGGAGCTCTGCAAAGGTAAGAGACAAGACAGGTACTCCAAGTCTAACCGCTAAGAAACATTATTACGATAAAGATAGTGGTTGGGGGTTCAGTTCACATGGTGTGACTTATTCTTTTAAATGGGAATGAAGAGTCAGACTAGAGCCAGCTGATCATTAAAGGTCACAGAAGTAAGAGACATTATTTTGCATAGCATTGGGGAGAAGTTGGATGTAGTCAAGTAGTCTAGGTGGTAGAACCTGAGAGAAAACAGGAAAAGAACAGTAGATGAGGCCCCTGAAATTCTGCAGCACTTATGCCTAGTACACATGGGCCAATACAGTTCTAGGACCCAGCTTTAAGATAAACTTCACAGCCAACTGGGGTTTCTAGAGAAGTCACCACCCTGAATATCCACCAGATACCACCTCCCCACTGCCTCTTTTCCTAACTCAAATCTTAGCATTCCATCTCCTAGACTCAGCCCAGACTGTCTAAGGCTGGCCTTCAGGAGTCCCACAGCTCTAAGTTGAACAAGGTGATCTTACCTCCCAACTTTGTGGCCTTCCATTGCTGTATTCAAGGGTCGATGCTTCTGGAGTGCAGCTTAGCTACCTACCCTGTTCAGACAAGCCAGACAAGCCCTTTATTCCCTGTAGAGCAAGGACATCATGCTTACTGCCCCAGGCCAGAGGTGGAGAAGACAGTCCTGACCTCATCCAGCACTACAGGGTAGAGTTAGATGGGGTTTGGGGAAGACCTAGGCTCTGAAAGAAAGCAAAGCTGGTAGGATCCTTGGATCTCTGGTTTATATGGAACGAAGGGAGAATGATGCCTTTAGCTGATTACTAGGCCCTGTCCCTTCATTCAGGCATGAAGGCGTTGCTCCAAGTGTCCTGTCAGGTCTATAGTAGGCCAAATAAATGTAAGGAATCCTGGTGCTAAGTTCCCACAGAGATTTTTCCAACACTTGGGGTGTTGCCTGTTCCATTGGAGGACTCCTCCTTGTAAAAGGACAGAAACCTCCTTTGAGACAAATTAGGTCAGGATGCTGTGTCTTCCATCTAAGGACAAGGCATATTCTATTTTCATCCCTCCCTCAAAAGAGAATACCTCTTTTCTTTTTCTTTTTATCTTGGCTTCTTTAGTGTCTCAATTTCTTTAATTTTTTAAAAGTAAAATAATGTAATTTATTTTGTATTTTACCTGCATATATGTCTTTGTACCTCATGCATGCTGCTGTCACAGAAGCCAGAAGACAGCTTGAGTTCCAGTCCTGACTTCCTCTGGTGATCAACAGCAACATGGAAGTGTAAGCTCAATAATCCTTTCCTCCCCAACTTGCTTCTTGGTCATGATGTTTGTGCAGGAATAGAATCCCTGACTAAGACAGTATAGTATTCAGAACAGGAACTGCTTCTGGAATCCCAGTCTATGCTGCCTGCCTAGAGTTAGCTTCAATTCCCTGAGACAACACCACTCTTTTTAGCCATGAGGAAGAAAGAATAGACAAAAGGGGGGCATTCCCCTCATCTCTCTTCCTTCTCCTGCTTGGACTTGTAAGTTTACACTGCAATTACAGAGCTTTCTTTTCTCTGACCTTTTGTATCATGAGAAAAGAAACACATGTACAAACAGGAGCAAGTCTTGCCTCAAGTTCAATCACTAACTTAAAAAATGTATCACAAGCTTGCAGTCAGCCCAGCCTCCAGATCCAGATAGCTGGGTGATACAGTGAATCAAGGCCAGAAGCATGACTCAACTTTTGTAATGCATAGGCTGAAACCAATATAGTGAGAATAAATGATTGACTGGTTGATTGATTAAGGGAGGAAGAAATAAGCTATCATAAACTCATATTATGCTCAAGAGTCACAGGGGAGTTGCAGGGCTGCAGGGACAGGATCCTCTCAGCTTCTGAGTGACAGTGTGGATCAGTGACCCTTTCTGCCCTTTCCCTGCAAGTGGAAGGCCTGCCTCCAGGGAGTGCTTTAACCCAGAGACTCAGGTGAGATCCGTTTTCTCTCTGGTGATTTTCTAAGGTGGGACCAGCCGGGAGGCACAGGCCTCAGGAGTCACAGGGGAGTTACAGGGCAGCAGGGACAGGACAAGCTCTAGTCAGAGACACCAAGAACATCTAACACCATAGATCAAGAGATGGCGAAAGGCAAATGCAAGAATCCTACCAACAGAAACCAAGACTGCTTGGCTTCACCAGAACCTAGTACTCCCACCACAGTAAGTCTTGGATATCCCAAAACACCGGAAAAGGAAGATTTGGATCTAAAATCATATCTCACAATGCTGATAGAGGACTTTAAGAAGGACATGAATAACTCCCTTAAAGAAATACAGGAGAACACAGGTAAAGAAGTACAAGCCCTTAAAGAGGAAACAAAAAAAATCCCATAAAGAATTACAAGAGATCACATGTAAACAAGTAGAAGCCCTTAAAGAGCAAACCCAAAAATCCCTTATGGAATTGCAGGAAAACACAAACAAACAGGTGAAGGAATTGAGTAAAACCATTCAGGTCCTAAAAATGGAAGTAGAAACAATAAAGAAATCACAAAAAGAGACAACTCTGGAGTTACAAATCTTAGGAAAGAAGTGAGGAAACATAGATGCCAGCATCACCAACAGAATACAAGAGATAGAAGAGAGAATCTCATGGGCAGAAGATAACATAGACAACATTGACACAACAGTCAAAGAAAATGCAAAATGCAAAGAGACCCTAACCCAAAACATCTAGGAAATCCAGGACACAATGAGAAGACCAAACCTAAGGATAATAGGTATAGAAGAGAGTGAAGACCTCCAACTTAAAGGGCCAGTAAATATCTTCAACAAAATTATAGAAGAAAACTTCCCTAACCTAAAGAGAGAGATGCCCATGAACATACAAGAAGCTTATAGAACTCCAAATAGACTGGACCAGAAAAGAAATTCCTCCCACCACATAATAGTCAAAACAACAAATGTACAAAACAAAGAAAGAATTTTAAAAGCAGTAAGGAAAAAAGACAAAGTAACATATAAAGGCAGGCCTATCAGAATTACACCAGACTTCTCACTAGAGACTATGAAAGCTAGAAGATCCTGGGCAGATGTCATACAGACCCTACAAGAACACAAATGCTGCCAGCCCAGGCTACTATATCCAGCAAAACTCTCAATTACCATAGATGGAGAAAACAAGATATTCCATGAGAAAACAAAATTTACACAATATCTTTACACAAATCCAGCCCTACAAAGGATAATAGATGGAAAACATCAACATAAGGAGCAAAAACTATATCCTAGAAGAAGCAAGAAAGTAATCTTTCAACAAATCCACACAAACCTAATTCCACCTCTTACAACAAAAACGATAGGAATGTGACAATTACTTTTTCTTAATATAGTACCATGAAAAGTAATATTACCAACATATCCTAATAGATTGAAATCCAATAATATGAGGAATTAGAAATTTGTTGATTGTCATCCAATGGTCTCTCTAATTTGGTAATTGAAGAAATAGGTCCAACATTGTGCAGTCTATATACACTTTCAGCTTGTTTGTTTGTGACAGTGTCTTGCTGTGTACACCATAAGGGTCTTGAAATCTTGCTTCTCCTATCTCAGCCTCTCTATTAGTAGTATTGTTTATTTCATGGTTTTATACTATACTATGGTTTTCAGAACAGCTTATATATTTCAAAAGTATTTACATACCCAAAAGAAAAATAGACAATTAAATTGGGAAGGGGCTTGTAAGAGAACAACAAAGAGTTAGACTGAATGCTTTGCCTGACATTTGTAACTCTTGTATCAAGTTTGAAGAAGAGGACTTTATAAGTTACTCTTTCTTTGAGATGAATGCTTTTCCAAATTATCACAGCTAATGAACCAAATTCTTACCCTCACCCAATGTCTGTGCCACCCTCCAAGCAGAACCATTGTTCATTGAAACAGTTGGTGAATGACTTTATGGATAGACAATCTTAATACACACACCATTTCTTAAATGAATGTAACCTGTTCTCTATGGCCTGAGAAAAAAGTTGCTCACTCAAGTCAAATAGCTTTGACCATAGCAGGAAGTCTGTATCCAAAAATTGAGCCTACAATTCATTTCTTGGTGCAGCAGAACTATCAACTCTCAGCTTAGCTACGATGGAGGTAAAATCCTTTGGTGATGTGAGGGTCATTGAAGTATAGCCTTATTACAATGAAATCCAATGTCTAAAAATTGTTTTTATTTTGAGCTTGTACCACAGTAAGAGCCAAGATTTTAAACTCTACTAAATACAAAACAAACAAAAAGACTTTATATATTTATGTCCATTTAGGAAAATACCAGTAGTGGTGTATTATTTTGAAGTATACAGTTAATATGTTTGGAATTATTTAAAATTTATATTGAGAAAAATGTATTTTCACTATTGCTGTAGACGAGCATCTACATAAGACTGTTAAATTGATTGTTGTTTTTTATCGAACAATTTTTATAATACTTATTTGTATTGTTATAATATTTTATAAATTTCATGGAATATGACAAAAAAGATATTGTAGGTATTTAAGGGGGGTCTCTGGGAGGAGTGAGGGTACAAAAAGAAAACAAGAATGTGATCTAATTCTATTTACTTAAAATATGTTTTTAAGTGCTAACAAATTCAGATAAATTGAAATCATGTAACTTTTCTCCTCATAATCCAATAAAAATAAACTCATATTATATGTAATAATGTAATAAACATTCAATAATGCAAAAGTATATCTGTGTATTAAGGCATAATAGTGGTGCCTTACGTAACATTCTGCAATCTTCTGTTCCCTTTTAACAATAAGTAAACATTATTCATATAAACCAAGTTCCCTCTATTAAATACTTAGTTCCCAGTACTTCCTGAAACCACACAGTCTTCCTCTATATCATTTTTTGGCTTCCAGGAACAAAGCATTTTTCTCGATGACACCTTCCTTGTAGTGACTTGTCACGCAATCACAGGCCTTCGAATGTCTTTATAGGATCTGGCATCTTGTTTTCAGGAATCGATTCACTAGCCTAGAAGTCATCAAGTGCAGCAGAAGAGGCTGAGCACATGAGACTGTAGAAGCAGTGTCTGTCTGCTCTGAGGTCACCCACAAATAGTAACCCAAGTCCTGTTTCTCAACCTAACAGCTTTAATGGACAACGAAGCTTCCAGTAAGTCTCCTGAAGAATGTGTGAGAACATGTAGAACATAAAAGGGGAAAGGAAGTTTCTACCAGCAAGGGAAGGGAACCCACCTCTAGGACATGTGAAGAAACACAGAGCCTATCCTGACTGTTAGCTGTGGTCAGATTGACAAGGGTGCTGAGTATAGAGATTCAGGTCCCAATCCTTTGAGCATAGATACTCACGGTCTTGTACTGGGTTGTATACCGCGAAGTCGTCTCGCTGGCAAGAACGCATGCGGACACCAGGATCCTTCTGCAGCAACCGTTTATTGCATCTTTAAGTGGGAGACCGACCCCAAACCCCGAAAAGGCACTGCTTATATATACCCTGGAGTGGCGTGTTCACCTCTGATTGGCTGTTTGCTCATTACCTCATGTGACGCCCAGGGATAGGCTATGACTTGGCTCGCTCTGTCCCTTAGCACATGCGCAGATGGGCTGTGACTTGGCAAGCTCTGGCCCTTAGCACATGCACAGACTACTTGTTACAGGGAGAAGACATCGGATGTTGGCGCCATCTTGTAATGGCGACTGCCAGCTCGGGCGCGGCTCTCTACACTGGGTATTTCAGTTAACTGCTATTTCTTTCTTTCTTTGTTTGCGTTTCTTGATGCTCAGAACTGTTCTTATTGGCTAGTGAGAATCTCATTAAACTGGTTTCTTTGCTTTGAGCTGTTGGTCTCAAACATACTGGCTTTGTGGCAACCAGAGGGCCTTGAACACTATGTTCAATGTATGTTCCATGTATCTGATCTAAGGACATAACTCTGCTCCTCTCTTGGTTTCTGTTAATGGAAGAGTTGTCAGTCAAGCAGAAGGTTGTACTAAAAACCCGGATTCTGCTTTTGGGCACATCAGTAGCAAATTGCAAAACACACTTCCCTTCAGGGTCCAAGTGGACCCTACAGTAAAGGCTACCTTGCAGTAAAGTTCTCATGCAGGACAGAGTGGAGTGAGACAAGGATGGACCAACGATAGACAGGACCATACCTCAACAGCTTAGCTCTATCAGCTCAGTTCTGTTTTCCTTGATCTCAGTTCAGGAATCCCATTGAAGGGCCTCGGACTTCACTGGATAGCTCAGTTCCTCCCACAATGTGACCACATTGAATAATCCCCCTTTTTCTTTTTTTTTCACTATGAATTTGCCTCTTTTAATATCTTTTCAAAAGAGAGGTTGCCAAGCCTGGCTTTAGGACTTCCAGAGCTCAGCTTCTGCCCTAAGTGATGATTGACTTGATTCTTGGATGGTTTTGATAGTCCAAGCTGTCTGGAATATAATATATAAACCAACTGGCTTTGAACTCACAGAGATATACTTATCTCTGACTCTGGATTCTGGCATTACTTGTGTTTTCCAGTGTACCCACCTTAAACTGATTAAGTTGTTCACTTTAGAGAAAGTATCTGAAAATGACTCGTGTATGGGATTCATAGATTGTGGCCCATCAAATGAATTCTTCACAGTTCTAAGCCTCACTGAAAATTTATTAATCACTCCTGTATTCTTTATTACATAACATTTACTTCAGGCACTCTGTTTCCACCATCAAATTGGGGCACTTCCCAGCGTGAGCCAGCTTCCTGCCACTGTGCAGTCTACATTTTGATTCCAGGACTTGAGTAGGGTTAAAGGATAATGGAAATTAACAGAAAATTGTGGGGAGACGTGGACACATAAGAGATATTTATTAACTTTAGGGGAAGGATACTAGGCAGGTAGCTTTTAACAGGCACCCAGGTACATGATGACACACACAGTCTGAATACAGGAACACATAGGCCCAACTAGTCCAGTATACAGCCCCAAGAATGTAGAAACAGAGTCTGCTAGGCACAGTAGGGAAGGCATAGATTCAGGTTCCAGTCTCCTACTTACAAGGACAGAGAGAAAACTATATTAGGACATACCACTTTTTGAACAGATTTTTTTTTAATTCTTCTCCAAAGTGAGAATGTCTTCAGTCTTAGGACCCAGCCAACATTTAGAAAGAATCTGAAGTGGGCCAATCAAGTCTTGATGATTAAGCCTGATTAGAGAAGCCTAAGGAAGAGCTATGAAAGCGTGAAAGGAAGTTTTCTTAACTGAGGTAGACCAAGGCTGTGACAATGCCTTAGAGAATCTTTCCAGTAATTATGTCTCACAGAGATGATAGAGTCACCTGACATGTATAAGGTATAAGGATCTTCAATCTTGAGAGGATTTAGAATTTACCATTGACATAAAAAAAGGCAACCAGAGAGCATAGTTGAGAATTTTGTGTCATGCAATTATTTGTAAATATGATAGTGATAATGATCATAAACATGATGCTCACCAAAATAAAAATAGAAAAGGAATCTGAGTAGAAATTCTTGTAGAAAGATTTATAAAGGGTCAGTAAGCACATGAGCATATAACTGACATCACTATTCACTAGGAAAATATAACTCAAAACCATAATGAGGGACCACATCACATCCATTTGGCTGAAATCAGAAAAGGCCACACATGTACACACACGGGGGTGGAGGGGGAGAACTAGAACTCAAACAAGGCTGGTGGGAAGCTTTCAAGCTCATTATGTAGTTCTTCAAAAAGTTAAATTTAGGCTTACATAAGACTCAGAAATTTCTTAGGCTATGCCCACTTCAAGTCCAAAAGAATATGTCTATATACAAATTTATACATGAGTGTTCATAGCAAAATTAATTCTAAAGAAAAGATAGAAACAGTATAATACTAACCAATTGTATAAAACTTATTATAGACAGTACCATGATTAATGTCTTCAACCTGGGAAAGAAACAAATGACACACAAATGCTGTCTTGAGACAGTAAAGAAACATGAAGAAAATTAAGGAGATTTGAGAAAGGAATGAAGCTCTTCACTCCTGGGTCTGATTAAGAGTTTTTTGCCAGGCCAGTTAATACTTTCTGTGAAAGTTGGTTACACACACACACACACACACACACACACACACACACACACACATCTCATGCTTTGCAGGGATATTTTGAAGAATGGAAAAACAATAACCATGCTTACAGCCTAAGCTTGCCTGGTCCTTCTCCTTTCCCAGATGTAAACCTATATCTTCTGATGAATTTTACAAGAAACCCTGTGTCCAGTACAAGGCATGTCTTAACCAGTACTTTTATCAGAGTCCCTTTGCAGGTACTACTAAAGTCTCACTAATGTATGAGGAATGAGGAAGTGAACTTTTGTGGTGGAAGCTGGGCAAACTCCTGTACTCAGTTTGTAAGCCCAAGGCAGCTACAGTATGAAAGCATTTGAATCCAAGAAAATACATTAGGCCGGAAAGGGATTAAAACCTGGTGCTATCAAGCAGAAAGTACAATGAGGATGATGACAATGACTTAGTTGAGAAATGTAAAGAAGATGGTAAATAGTACTGCTGTGGGGGTGTATGTTCTTCAGAGGGGCCACTGTTTTCAAAGCCAGGCTTTGATCTAGCAAGACTCCATAGAGAAAACAAAAGGGTAAAAAAAAAGGCCAATGCACCTAGCTGAGAACAGAACAAGCATGGCCTCTTATTAGAAGATGAAGAAGATGGAAGAGAAGACTGGGAGGGAACAGGAGTGAGGATGAAGGAGAAGCAGAGCAGGGGGAGACATTATGTCAGAGGACACAAGGACAAAGAGGGAGACAATTGTGGAGCAACAGTTTCAGTGATACAGAACTAATAGGAAAAGTGGCCCCTAAGACAAGAGTTAAGACAGAAGATGGTCAGACTAGTTGTTGAAGAAAACAGAGGAAACAGAGAAACCTAAAGGGACAGGAGTTTGAATTCCTCTTCTGCTGGTCGAGGCTGGGACGTGACTGAGGGAGCAGATGCTGCATACAAGGAAGCCAATCCTTTCCTCAAGCTAGATGAGCAAGAAAGCCACAGGCTAAAGGTTCTGCAGCTGCCGCCACTTCCTGCTGGGTCAGGAGTTAGAAGGTATGTGTTGTGAGCAGCCTTTTGTGGAAATGATGGAGCTGAGCAGCAGAAGATAAGCACCCTGGAGAAGTCAAAGTGCATCACAGCAAAGCTTCTTAGAGGAAGAGATTGGTGAAAAGCTAGCCATTCACAAGCCACATATGAGAACACTTGGAGTGTATAGGTTTTCTAGAATGAGTAAATCACAGAGAATTTGAAATTGGATGAGATCTCAGGCTCATTGTCATTCTTGAGGAGAACTAGATGAGTGATCCTGTAGACAGAGTGAGCTTTCCTATGCCTGTGAAGTTTTTCTAATGTTTCTGTCCCCAGCAAGGCATCCTTCTATGTGAAGTTCTGTGCTTTTAAAAATTGTTTTATGTATTTATATTTGAAAGTTGCCCCTCTTCCTGGCTCCTCCTCCAAGAGTCCTTCACTCCATCTCCCTTCCTTTTGCCTCTGAGAGGGTGCTCTCCTCCCTCCCCATCCACTCATCCCTCTCTCATTCACCCACATTCCCCTTCCCTGAGGCATCAAATTTCTATATGATTAGGCACATCCTTTCCCATCCTCTGCTACTTATGTGGCAGGAGCCAAGGACCAGCCTACGGATGCTCTGTGGTTGGTGGATTAGTTTCTGGGATCCCCCAAGTGCCCAGGTTAGTTGACATTTTTGATCTTTCAATGGGGTTTTCTTCTGCTTCAGCCCATTCAGTCCTTCCCCTAACTTTTCCATAGGGGTCCCCAACCTCAGACCAAAGGTTGGCTTTAAGTATTTTCGTCTCTCTCAGTCAACTGCTAGGCTAGTAGAGCCTCTCAGAAGACAGCAAGCAGGCTAATATCTTCAAATACAATAGTGTCAAGAGATTGATTTGCACCCATGGGATGGATCCTATGTTCGGCCAGTCACTGGATGGCCTTTCCTTCAATCTCTACTCAACTTTTGTCTGTGTATTTCCTTTAGACAGAAACAATTCTGAGTTAAAAAAATTTGAAGGTAGATTGATGAACCCATTACACCTTTGGGGACCCTGTCTATCTACAGGAGGTGGTCTCTTCAGGTTCCATATCCCATTGTTGGGTATTTCAGCTAAAGTCATACCAATTGAGTCCTGGGAGCCTCTCACACCCCAGGACTCTAGGACATTTTAGAGATTCCTGCCCTGAATTGCCTGCAGTTTCATATTTCCATTCATTTTTCTAGCCCTCTAGACTTCTATCCTATTTCCAGCCCCGCCCCCCCCACATAGAACATCTTGCCCCTCTTTCCCCTCGCCCTGCCCTCTCCCACCAAGGTTCCTCCCCCCCTTTGCCTCCTATGATTATTTTGTTCCCCCTTCTAAGTATGATTAAAGCATCTTCCCTCGGCCTTCCTTCTTTTTAAATTTCTTATGACTTCTTTTGTGGGTTGTATAATAGTTATTCTGTACTGTTTGGTTAATGTGAATTTATCAGTGAATAAATACAATGCATGCCATTTGGGGTCTAGGTTACATCACTCAGGATGATATTTTCTAGTTCCATCCATTTGCCTGCAAAATTTATGATGTCTTTGATTTTTTTCTCCTTGTATGTGTTTTTATTTTCTGTATGTTTTCATTGTATATTTTATTTATTTACATTTCAAAAGTTATCCCCTTTCCCAGATGCCCCCAGAAACCCCCTATCTCATGCACCCTCCCTCTGATTATATAAGGGTGCTCACCCACCTGCCCACCCACTCCAGCCTCCCTGCTCTGGCATTCCCCTACACTGGGAAATCGAGCCTTCCCAGGACCAAGGGCCTCTTGTCTTATTGATGGTCAACAAGACCATCCTCTGCTAAATATGCAGCTAGAGCCATGGAACTTTTCATGTGTACTCTTTAGTTGGTAGTTTAGATCCTGGGAGCTCTGGGGGTTCTGGTTGGTTGATATTAATATTCTTCGTATGGGTTTCAAACCCCTTCAACTCCTCCAGTCCTTTCTCTATCTCCTCAATTGGGGGCCCTGTACTTAGTCCAGTGGTTAGCTGCAAGCATCCACCTCTGTATTTGCCAGGCTATGGCAAAGCCTCTCAGGCGAGAGCTATATCAGGCTCCTGTCAGCAAGTACTTCTTGTCATCCGCAATAGTGTCTGGGTTTGGTGTCTCTATATGAGATGGATCCCCAGGTAGGGCATTTTCTGGATGGCCTTTCCTTCAGTCTCTGCTCTATAATTGTCTCCGTATTTCCTCCTGTAAGTATTTTGTTCCCACTTCTAAGGAGGACTGAAGCATCCACACTCTGGTGTTCCTTCCTTTTTAGCTTCATGTGGTCTGTTAATTATATTTTGGGTATTCAGACAGCTTAGGCTAATAGTCACATATCAGTGAGAGTATACCATGTGTGTTCTTTGGGACTAG
The DNA here is from genome assembly GCA_019843815.1 of Montemys delectorum. NCBI lineage: Eukaryota > Metazoa > Chordata > Mammalia > Rodentia > Muridae > Montemys > Montemys delectorum. The sequence goes on from JADRCD010110802.1 coordinate 19,391, forward strand.
GTTACCTCACTCAGGATGATATTTTTCTAGTTCCATCTATTTGGCTAAGAATTTCATGAAGTCATTTTTTTCTTTTTTTCTTTTTATTGATTTAGGCTTTATTGGGTTATGATGAAAAAGATACATAATTTCAACTTATCTGAATTGGTTAACATTTAAAAATATATTTTAAGTAAGTAGAATTACATCACATTCTTCTTTCACTTTTGTACCCCAACTCCTATCAGAGACCCCCCTTCAATACCTGCAATAACTTTCGTTTTTTTATTTTGTCATATTCTTTAAAATATATAAAATATTTCAATAGTAAAAATAGGTATTAGAAAAGTTGTTTGATATAAAACAACAATCAATAGAGCAGTCATGTGTAGATGCTTGTCTACAGCAATACTGAAAATACACATATTTTTCTCAATATAAATTTGAAATAACTCCACACATATTAACTGTATATTTTAAAATAATACATCACTACTAGTTTTTTTAAAATGAACATAAATAAAGTCTTTTGTTTGTTTGTTTGTTTGTTTTGTTTTGTTTTTAGTAGAGCTGAGAGTGTCAGAGTGCCTGGGAGTGGAGCTTCCTCGGGTGTTGTGGGACTGGCTGCAGAATTTGCGCCCTAGGTCTGCTTAGGGCACCATTCCATATAGACTGGAAGGAACCTGTGCCACTGTGCTGGCCGAGTAACTGCATGCCAGGGTTCTGCTGGTCCCAGTTACTCCCAGTGTTGGGACAGATGTTGTGTCTTCCTCACCTCTGATCCTATGATTCTGGGTGTGTTAGAGAGCCTCGGAGTGGAGCTTCCTCTGGGTGTTGTGGGACTGGCTGTAGAATTTGCACCCTAGGTCTGCTTAGGGTACCAACCCAGATAGACTGGAAGGAATCCATGCCACTGGACTGGCAGAGTTCCTGTGTGCCTGGGTCCTCCTGATCCCAGTTACTCCTGGTGTTGGGACAGATGTGTCTTCCTCATGTCTGATCCTATGATCCTGGGCCTTCCCCTCTTTAATAGCTGAGTAGTACTCCATTGTGTAAATGTACCACATTTTCTGTATCCAGTCCTCTATTGAAGGACATCTGGCTTCTTTCCAGCTTCTGGCTATTATAAATAAGGGTGCTATAAATATAGTGGAGTATGTGTCCTTGTTATATGTTGGAGCATCTTCTGGGAATATGTCCACGAGTGGTATAGGTTGGTCCTTAGGTAGTACTATGTCGAATTTTCTGAGAAAGCACCAGACTGATTTCCAGAGTAGTTGTACCAGCTTGCAATCTCATCAACAATGGAGGAGTGTCCCTCTTTCTACACATTCTCACCATCATCTGCTGTAACCTGAGTTTTTCATCTTAGCCATTCTAGTTGGTGTGGAGTGGAATCTCAGAATTGTTTTGATTGACATTTCCCTGACGACTAAGGATATTGAACATTTCTTTAGGTGCTTCTCAGCCCTTCGGTATTTTGAAGTTGAGAATTCTTTATTTAACTTTGTACCCCATTTTAATAGGGTTATTTGGTTCTCTGGAGTCTCACTTCTTGAGTTCTTTGTATACATTGGATATTAGCATTCTATCCTATGTAGTGTTGGTAAAGATCTTTTCCCAATCTGTTAGTTGCCATTTTATTACATTGACAGTATTCTTTGCCTTTCAGAAGCTTTGCAATTTCATAAACTCATTTGTCTGTTGTTGATCTTATAGCATAAGCTGTTGGTGTTCTGTTCAGTAACTTTTCTCCTGTGCCCATGTGTTCGAAGCTGTTCCCCACTTTCTCTTCTATAGTTTCAGTGTATCTGGTTTTATGTGGCAGTCCTTGATCCACTTGGACTTGAGCTTTGTACAAGGAGATAAGAATGAGTGGTTTTGTCTCCTTTGCCAAAGATCAAGTGACCATACGAGTGTAGGTTAATTTCTGGGTCTTCAGTTGTTTCATTGATCTACTTCCCTGTCTCTGTACCAATACCATGCACTTTTTATCACTGTTGCTCTGTAATATAATTTGAGGTCAGTGATAGTGATTTTCCCAGTTTTTTTTTATTGTTGAGAGTAGTTTTTGCTATCCTGGGGTTTTGTTATTCCAAATGAATTTACAAATTGCTCTTTCCAATTCTATAGAGAATTGAGTTGGAATTTTGATAGGGATTGCATTGAGTCTATAGATTATTTTGGCAAGATGGGCATTTTTATTATATTAATCCTGCCAATCTATTAGCATAGGGGGAAAAGCAATACACTGCAAACTAGTAGCCAACCTCAAACCAAATGGAGAGAAACATCAAGCAATCCCACTGAAATCAGGGACTAGACAAGGCTACCCACACTCTCCCTATCTATTTAATATAGTATTTGAAGTCTTAGCCAGAGTAATTAGACAACAAAAGAGGTCAAAGGGATACAATTTGGAAAGGAAGAAATCAAAATTTCACTATTTGCAGATGATATGATAGTATATTTCAGTGACCCCAAAAATTTCACCAGAGAACTCCTAAACCTGATAAACAAGTTCAGCAAAGTGGTGGGATATAAGTTTAACTCAAATAAATCAGTTGTCTTCTTCTACTTAAAGGATAGTCAGGCTGAGAAAGAAATTATGGAAAGGACACCCTTCACAATAGTCACAAATAACATTAAATATCTTGGTATGACTCTAACCAAGAAAAGGAAAGATCTGTATGACAAGAACCTCAAGTCTCTGAAGAAAGAAATCAAAGAAGATCTCAAAAGATGGACAGATGTCCTTGTTTTTAATAGCTGAATAGTATTCCATTGTGTAAACAAAACACATTTTCTTTTCTTTTTTTTTCTTTTTTGGTTTTTCGAGACAGGGTTCCTCTGTATAGTTCCGGCTATCCCAGAACTCACTCTGTAGACCAGGCTGGCCTTGAACTCAGAAATCCACTTGCCTCTGCCTCCCAAGTGCTGGGATTAAAGGCATGTGCCACCACCAAACACATTTTCTATATATATTCTTAGTTTGAAAGACATCTGGGCTGTTTCTAGCTTCTGGCTATTAGAAATAAGGCTACTATGATCATAGTGGATCATGTGTCCATGTGGTATGGTGGAACATCTTTTGGATATATGTGTAGGAGGTGTATAGCTACTCTTAAGAAAGAACTATTTTCAGTTTTCTAAGGAACTACCAGATTGATTTCCAGAATAGTACCAGTTTGAAATCCCACCAGCAATTGAAGCATGTTCTTCTTTCTTCACATCCTCATCAACATGTGCTCTCACTTGAGTTTTTTTTTTATTTTAGCCATTCTAATTGGTGTGAGGTATAATATCAGAGTTTTTTGATTTTCATTTTCCTGATGACTAAGGATGTTGAAATTCTCTTTTTAGCTATTCAAGATTCATCTGTTGAAAATTCTTTGTTTAGCTCTGTACCCCATTTTTCAATTGGGTTACTTTTTATAGAGTTGAACTTCTTGAGTTCTTTATATATTTTGGATATTAATCCTTTGTCAGATGTAGAGCTCGTGAAGATCTTGTCCCAGTCTGTCTGTAGGTTGCTATTTTGTGTTTCAATCCCCTTCAGCTCCTTCAGTCCTTTCCATAACTCTTCCACAGGGGTCTCTGCCCTCTGTACAATGGTTGTCTGTAAGTATCTTTATCTGTCTCAGTAAGCTGCTGGTAGAATTCCTCAGAGGACAGCCATGCTAGGCCCCTATTATAAATACAGGAAGACATCATTAATATTGTCATGGTGCCTGCAAATTAGTGTGCGATGAATGCTAAATTGAGCTGGTATCTGAATGGCTTTTTCCTTAAACACTGCTCCATTTTTGTCCATGCATTTCCTTTAGACAGGGGCAATTCTGGGTTAAGAATTTTTGAAGATGAGTGGGTGACCCCATGTACCAAATGGGGACCATGTCTACGTACTAGAGGTGGTCTCATCAGGTTCTAGCTCCCCACTATTGGACATTTTGGCTGAGGTCATTCTCATTGGTCCTGGGAGCCTCTTACATTCCTCGCATCTGGGACTTTCTAGAGGTTTCCCCCTGTCTCCCAACCCATGCTACTCCATATTTCTATGTACTCCCCTGAACTTCTGGGCTTCTTTCCTGTCTCCCCCATACTTGGTCCTGTCCCCCTTTTCCTTCCTCTTCCTCTCTTCTACTCATGTCCCTCATGTCCTCTGCCTTTCATGATTGAAGCATCTGCACTTGGGCATTTCTTCTTGTTAAACTTCATATGGTCTGTGAGTTTTATCATGGATATTGTGAACTTTTTGGCTAATATCTGCTTGTCAGTGAGTATATATTATGAATGTCCTTTTGGGTTTGGGTTACCTCACTCAGGATATTTTCTAGTTCCATCCATTTGCCTGAAAACTTGATAATGTCTTTGGCTTTAATAGTGGAGTAATATTTCATTTTGTAAATAAACCACATTTTCTGTATCTATTCTTCAGCTGACAGACATCTGGGTTGTTTCCAGCTTCTAGTTATTACAAATGAATGGATTGAGCTGCTGCTGCTGATTCATGCGAACTCAAGTATTGATATCCTGACAAGGCCAATTCGATTTGCTCCAAAGACTATTTCTAAACAGGACCATATCATTCTTTGCTCTATTAAGTTTTTCTGGGCTAGAAGAGAAGTTAAAGAATTTTAAAAACTTCACTAAAAAGAAAAAAAAACTTCACTAAAAGTAGGCTTTGAAAAATCTAAGCCTACAAGGCCCTGACGTTGTCCTGCCCCAGCGAAGATGGAATGGGTGAGTATTTTAAACTCAATGACATGGATAGGATAGGTTAACTTCTGGGTAGAATAAGCACCACTTCAAGGATTCAGATGTAAGTTTCAAGGTACATAAGAATGGGTAGGAATGTAGGGATGGTAAGGTAATTCATAATAGTGGACAATGCAGAGGATAAGTCATTGAAATAAAGCAGCCTCACCCTTACTCCAGAGCCTTGAGAGATTTAAAGAGAGGAATCAAAGAATCTAGGTACATTCTCAGGATGCTGTGGCCTTGGATCTGAGAAGTGGGAAGCAGTATGAATTGGGGTATTCTGAGGCTCTCTAGGATATTTGATCATTATTATAACACAATAGAAAGCACTCTGGAACTTTTCCAGAGTTCCAAAGTCATATGCATGACAGTGAGAGTACAGCCATGGAATGCACAGTGACTTAGAACTGGGTTAAAGTGTTACAAGCAGTCACATAGGGCTAAGCTCACCATTCATCTAGAAAGTGAGACATGCTCATGAGACAAGTAGCCTTGGTGCTTGCATCTGATTCAAGGTTCCCTGAGCAGCCACTGAAGAGGAATGCTCCCTGGAGTACAGTAGAGTACTCAGTCCAATGGATGGCTGTGAGGCTCTACTTCTGTATTAGTTGGGTACTGTCAGAGCCTTTCAGGAGACAGCTATATCAGGCTCCTGTCAGCCAGCACTTGCTGATATCCACAATAGTGTCTGGATTTGATGACTGAATATGGGAAGGATTCCTAGGTGGAGCAGTCTCTGGATTGTCCTTCCTTCAATCTCTGTGCCACGGACTGGGTTAGCTGCGAGGACCTCTTGTTCTGTGGGATGGTCAGGTGGGCAAAAAATTCTGAGTGATAGAGTCAACACAAGCAAGTGCAGGATCTGAATGTATTTCTTAAAAATGGCATGAGGCTCTTACAGTCATTGCAAAAGAGAAAGAGAAACCTGGCAGCTCAGTAGTCGAGGTATATCTGAGGCCATCTAAAACACACTGGGTCTAAAACAGCAGCCATCTCCTTTGGACTGGTGCAGCACCCCCGGACTCCAAGCATTCTCGGGCCACATGGGCCCAGCTGGAGTCCCGGGGGGATGCAGGTGCACCAGCCAGGAGGGTAGAGGCTCGAAGCTCGAACAATCTCGAGTCTTGAATGCTGAATACTGCACACTGTCTCTCTCACACACACTCAGCTCAAGGTCATGGTCATCATTAGTAAAATGCCCACTATGCTAATCTTCTAGGCTAGTAAAGACACGTCTCTTACTTTCTAATTCCTAGGAGTGGTTCAGCTGCAGTAAGTGACTGAGAATGAGGATTCTACTTGACCTTGCCCTGGGATAACTCTCCCATTCTGTAAGCTTCAATGCCCTACCCACAATGTCCAAGGCAATTAGTCTGGATTGGTAACATTCTTTATGAAATTCCAAGCCAGGGTTTGGCTAAGAAGATGGAACATTGGTAAAGGTCAGAGAGCAACGTCCAATTTTGTCTAGCTATTAATAAATCAAATCTTGTTGGGCACCTAGCACGTAAGTTCCCAAGGACATATCTGGGCTACCTCTGAGTTAGGGGATGCCACGACTGACTGAATACCCAGAAAGCAAAAACTCCATTTGAACTCATAACTACTCTTGTCCTTGATCAGGCTTTTACCCCTGATACTGCAGAAATAACTGGAGTAGACAGTGGGCATGGCATCTCTGCTCCATAGTTTGTCTCTGAAAATCCTTCCATGGGTATTTTGTTCCCACTTTTAAGAAGGAATGAAGTATCCATACTTTGGTCTTCCTTCTTCTTTAGTTTCATGAGTTTCTTGAGTTGTGGTTTGTGGATTGTACTTTGTATAATCTGATCTTCTAGGCTAATATCCACTTATCAGAGAATGCATACCATGTGTGTTTTTTTGTGATTGGGTTACCTCACTTGGGATGATATTCTCCAGGTCCACCCATTTCCCCAAGAATTTCATAAATTCATTGTTTTTAATAGCTGAGTAGTACTCCATTGT
>JADRCD010110847.1:0-13465 GCA_019843815.1 Montemys delectorum
TGTTCTATGCTGAAAGTCATCTCTTGTGCCAAAGAGTTCAAGGCTCTTCACTACTTTCTCTTCTATCAAGTTCAGTGTCTCTGGTTTTATATTGAGATCTTTGAAACACTTGGATTTGAGTTTTGTGCAGGGTAATAAATATGGATCTATTTGCATTCTTCTACATGCAGATGGCCACTTTGACAAAACCATTTGTTAAAGATGCTGTCTTTTTTTTTCTAAAATGTATTTCTGGATTCTTTATCAGAAATCAGGTGCCTAAAGTTATGGAGATTTGTGTCTGAGTCTTCAATTTGATTACATTGATCAGCATGTCTGTTTTTATGCCAATACCATGCATTTTTATTAATTTAACTCTATAGTATTTAAAATTGAAAAGGAGCAAACTTCCAGCAATTCTTTTATTGTGAAGGATATTGTTTTAGCTTTTCTAGGTTTTTCGTTTCTTTTTTTTATATGAATCTGTGAATTGTTTTTTCAAATCTGTGAAGAATTGTGTCGGAATTTTGATGAGGATTGCATGAAATCTGCTTTTGGTAGAATGGCTGTATTTAATATGTGAACCCTACAAACCTATGAGCATAGGAGATTGTTCCATCTTCTGATATCATCTTCAATTTCTTTCTTCAAAGACTTGAAGTTTTCCTTTAATCATACAAGTCTTTCATTTGCTTGGTTAGAGTTATCCCCAAGATACTTTATATTATTTGAGGATATCAGGAAAGACAATGTGTCTGATTTATTTCTGAGACCATATAGGAGTACAATGGATTTCATGAAGCAATTTTGTATCCAGCTACTGAAATGTTTACCACCAATAGAAGATTTCTGTTGGAATTTATAGAGTAACATATGTTTACTATCAAATGATTTCCTAATAAAAATACTTTGAGCTCTTCCTATTTGTAAATACAACTGTATTTCTCCTGATGATGGGATGGGATAAGAGCTATACCCAAGATCTGTGGATGCATTAATTGGGCTGAGCCTAGATCATTTCCTTCTGTAACTATTCCTAGGACTAGGCCTGGAAGCTGTGTCCTTTGTTCAATTTAATCTTGCATCTTAAGTCTGCTAACTGAGGCCTAGAATGTTTCAGCCTCTGAGACTTACTGCTGAATATGCTCACCCTTTCTAGTTCTTTCTGAAATCTGGCTCTCTCCTTCAATTCAGCTGTTTCTGGCTCAATCTCATCTCTAAGCTGACTGATTTAATCTGGTTTTCCTCATCTTCTCACTGAATTGCTCTTCTTGTCCTCAAACTAACTCTGGCAGTCTTTTCTCTAGAAAGAGAGCCATACATAAATCTCAAATGGAGGGAACTTTGGAGATGAAAAACTTAGGAAAGAGAAGAGAAACTACAGACACAACCATCACCAAAAAAGTGAAAGAGATGGAAGAAAGAATCTTGGGCATAGAAAATACAATATATTGATAAATTAGTCAAAGACAATATCAAGTGAAAAATGTTCTGAACCTAAACTTCCAGGAAATATTGGAACACAATGAAAACAACAAATCAAGAATAATGGGAATAGAAGATGGTAAAGATTACAACTACAAAGGGAAAAAATCATAGGAGAAAACTTCTAAGACTACAAAACACCCAATAGATTGTACCAGGGAAGGATATTTCTGGGGTTGGGGGATAGTACCCTGTCAGTTGGTAAGGAGAAGGACAGGGGTGGAAGAACTCTGTGTGGGGCAACCAGTGGATCAACATTTGGGATATAAGCAAATGAAATAATTAATTAATAGAAAATAATTATTTTACACTTTTAATTTATATCTTTATCCCTGTCTTATTTCTCTAGCTAAAACTTCAAGTATTATGCTGAATAGAAAGAGAGTTGATACTCTTGTCTTGTTCCTAATTTTAGTGGAATTTGAGTTTCTCTCCATTAAGGTTGATATTAACTATGTATAAAATTGGCTGATTATAAATTGCTTTTGTAAGGAAGTATACCCCTTTTATCCATAATCTCTCCAGGACTTTCATCATGAAGGGATGTTGGATGTTGTCAAAGGCCTTTTCTGCATCTACTGAGATGATCATGTGCTTTTGTCTTTCAATTTGTATATATGGTTAGATTTACACTTATTGATTTTTGTATGTTGAGCCATTCCTGAATCTCTGGGATGAAGCTTAATTAATCATGATGGATGATCTTTTTTTTTATATGTTCTTGGACTCAGTTTGTGAGTACTTTTGCTGTTCATGAGGAAAACTTATCTGTAATTCTCTTCCTTTGTTATGTCTTTATGTGGTTTAGGTAGCAGGGTAACTATGGCCTCGTAAAACTGATTTGGTAATGTTCCTATTTTGTATAACGTTGGCATTGACTCTTTGGAAGTCTGGTAGAATTCTGCACTAAAACCATATAGCTCTGGGCTTTTGGGTATTAGGGGAGACTTTCACTGATGGCGTATATTTTACTAGGGGTTACTGGTCTGTTTAAATTGCTTATCTCATTTTGACTTTTTTTATTGGTGTGCATTGAAAAATTATATAGATAGATAGATAGATAGATAGATAGATAGATAGATAGATAGATAGATAGATAGATTTTTTGCAATTTGATGAAGAATAGGTTTTAAAAATGTCATTATAATTTCTGTATTTCTTTGGTGTGTGTTATTATGGTCTTTTTCATTTACATGTCTTTTTATTTTATTTTATTTTTGGTTTTGTTTGTTTGTTTGTTTGTTGAGACAGGGTTTCTTTATATAGCCCTGGATATCCTGGAACTCTCTCTGTAGACCAGGCTGGTCTCAAACTCAGAAATCCACCTGCCTCTGCCTCCCAAGTGATAGGATTAAAAAACATGGGCCACCACTGCTGGACCATTTACATGTCTTTTAATTTGAATATTCTCTCTGCCTTTAGTTAATTTGGATAAGAATTTGTTAATCTTATTGATTTGTTTTTCAAAGAACCACCTCTTCCTTTCATTGACTCATTGTATTGTTCTTTGTATTTTGTTCACTCCTGAGTGTAATTATTTCTTGCCATCTAATCATTTTCCAAGGGATTTTTTTTCCTCTAGAGCTTTAAGACATGCTATTCGGTTATAAGTATGTGATCTCTCTGGTTTGGGGGTCTGTTTTGTTTTGGTTTTACATAGGCAATTAGTGTTATAAACTTGCCTTTTAGAACCTGTGATAGTTTGTATATACTTGACCCAGGGAGTGGAACTATTAGAGGGTATGGGCCTGTTGGAGTAAGGGTAGCCTGTTAGAGTAAAGCTTGAGGTTAGGAATTGTGATTCCCCCAGCTGTTCTTTTATTGTTAAGAATTGCTTTCTTTATTCTGGATTTTTTGCCTTTGCAGATGAATTTGAGAATTGCTTGTTACATGTCCTTGAAGAAATGTGTTAGGATTTTGATGGGGATCACATATTTGGAAGGAGGACTATTTGTACTATGTTAGTTCTGCCAATCCATGAGCATGGGAGATCTCTCCATTTTCTGAATTTTTTTTCAATTTCTTTCTCGATAGACTTGAAGTTATTGTCATACAGTTCTTTCGTTTGATTGTTTAGAGTTAACCCAAGATATTTTATACTATTTGTTGCTATTGTGAAGGGAGCTGTTTCCCTAATTTCTTTCTCAGCCTGTTTATCATTTGCATAAAGGAAAGCTACTGATTTATCTGAGTTAATTTTATATCCGGCCACTTTGTTGGAGTTGTTTATCAGCTGGAGAAGTTCTCTTGTAGAATTTTTGTGGTCCCTTATGTATACTATCATATCACCTGCAAATAGTGATGCCTTTATTTCTTCTTTACCAATTTGTATCCCCTTGATCTCTTTTTGTTGTCTTATTGTTCTAGCTAACACTTCAAGTACTATATTAAATACATATGGGTGGAGTGGGCATCCTTGTCTTGTCCCTGATTTGAGTGGTATTGCTTCAAGTATGTCTTCCTTTAATTTGATATTAGTTGTTGGTTTGCAGTATATTGCTTTTTATTGTGTTTGGGCCTTGAGTTCCTGATCACTTCAATACTTTTAACATGAAGGGGTATTGTATTTTGTCAAATGCCTTTTCTGCATCTAAGGAGATGATCATGTGATTTTTTTTCTTTGAGTTTGTTTATATAGTGGATTACATTAATGGATTTTCATATATTAAACCAACCTTGCATGCCAGGGATGAAGCCTACTTGATCGTGGCATAATGATGGTTTTGATGTGTTGTTGGATTCCATTTGCAAGAATTTTACTCAGTATTTTTACATTGATATTCATAAGAAATATTGGTCTGAAGTTCTCTGTTTTGGTTGGGTCTTTATGTGGATTAGGTATCAGCATAATTTTGGCTTCATAGAACAAGATAGGTAGTGTTCCTTCTCTTTCTATTTTATGGAATAGTTTAAGGAAAATTGGTGCCAGGTCTTCTTTGAAGGTCTAGTAGAAATCTGCAGTAAATCCATCTGACCCTGAGCTTTTTTTGGTTGAGAGGTTTATAATGACTTCTATTTACATTTGCAATATGGGTCTGTTTAGATAGTTTACATGCTATTCATTTAACTTTGATATGTGGTATCTGCCTAGAAAACCATCTACTTCATTAGATTTTCCAGTTTTATTAAGTATAGGCTTTTATAGTAGGATCTGATGATTTTTTGAATTCCCTCTGCTTCTGTTGTTATGTCTTCCTTTTCATTTCTGATTTTGTTAATTTGGATACTGCCTCTCTGCCCTTTAGTTAGTTTATCTATGTATATCTCTCAAACAATCAGCTTTTGGTTTTGCTGATTCTTTGTATTGTTTTCTTTGTTTCTATTTGGTTGATTTCAGCCCTGAGTTTGACTATTTCCTGCCTTCTACTCCTCATAGGTGAGTTTCCTTCTTTTTGTTCTAGAGCTCTCAGGTGTGCTGTGAAGTTGTGAGTGTAACATCTCTCCAGTTTCTTTACCAGGGCACTTAGTGCTATGAACTTTCCTCTTAGCACTGCCTTCATTGTGTCCTATAAGTCTGGGTATGATGTGTCAACATTTTCATTAAATTCCAGGAAGTCTTTAATTTCTTTTTTTATTTCTTCTCTGACCAAGTTGTCATTGAGTAAAGAGTTGATTAGTTTCCATGTATATGTGGGCTTTCTGTAGTTTTTGCTGTTCTTGAATGATTTGAAAGGATACAAGGTACTATTTCAATCTTCTTGTATCAGTTGAGGGTTGTTTTTGACCAATTATATGGTCGTTTTGGAGAAGGTTTCATTATGAGAAGAAGGTGAATGCTTTTGTTTTAGGGTGAAATGTTCTGTAGATATCTGTTAAATCCATTTGGTTCATAACCTCTCTTAGTTTCACTGTGAATCTGTTTAGTTTCTGTTTCAATGACATATCCATTGTGAGAGTGGCATGTTGAAAACTCCAACTACTATTGTGTGGGGTTCAATGTGTGTTTTGAGTTTTAGTAAAGTTTCTTTTATGAATGTTGGTGCTGTGCAATTGGAGCATAGATGTTCAGAATTGAGACTTTCTCTTGGTAGATTTTCTCCTAGATGAATATGAAGTTTTCTTCTTCGTCATGCTTGACAACTTTTGGTTAAAAGTCTATTTTATTGACTATTAGAATGGCAGCTCCTGCTTGGTTCCTGGGACCATTTACTTGGAAGATCTTTTTCCATCCTTTTACTCAGAGATAGTGTTTGTCTTATTGAAGTGTGTCTCTTGTATGCAGCAAAATGCTGGATCTTGTTTGCATATCCAGTCTGTTAGCTTATGTCTTTGTATAGGTGAGTTGAGTCCATTAATATTGAAAGATATTAAAGAGAGATAACTGTTGGTTCCTGTAATTAACATCCTTAGGTTGGAGTTTTCCTTCTAGTAGCTTCTATATGGCTCAATTTGTAGATAAGTACTGCTTAAATTTGGCTTTGTAATGAAATGTCTTATTTTCTCCATCTACAGTTATAGAAAATTTTGCTGGGTATAGTAGTCTGGGTTGTTGTGTATGGTCTTTCAGAGTCTTTAGCACATGAAAGTTCTTTAGTCAAGAACTTTCTGGATTTTAGAGTTTCCATTGAGAACTCAGGTGCAATTCTATTAAGTCTACCTTTACATGTTACTTGATGTTTTTCCCTTAGAGATTTTAATATTCTTTCTTTGTTCAGTATGTTTAGTGTTTTAATAATTATGGGCCAAGGAGACTTTGGTTTCTGATCCAGTCTATTTGGTTTTCTGTATGCCTCTTATACTTTTCTAGAAACTTTCTTTAGGTTAGGTTTTTATTTTTGTGTAATTTTTTTGAAAATACTTTCTGGGCCTTTGAGCTGAGATCTTTCTCTTTCTTTAATTTTGATTATTCCTTTCATGATGTCCCAGATTCCCTGAAGTTATGTGTTAGGATTTTTTTTTAGATGTAAAATTTTCTTTGACCAATGTATCTGTTTCTTCTATCACATCTTTAATGCCTGAGATTTTCTGTTAATCTTCTGCATTCTGTTGGTGAAGCTTACCTCTGTAGTTCCTGTTCAAATTCCTAAATTTTTCATTTCCAGAATTCTCTCATTTTGGAGTTATTTTTAGTAGATTCTATTTCTATTTCCAGAGCCTAAAAAATTTTATTCATTTCTTCCTCTATGTTTCTTTACCTGGATATAGTTAAGAAATTTATTTATTTCCTCTTTAATTCCCTTTATCATATTTGTATATGATCTTCATATTAAGCTTTTTCTTGTGCTTCAGCTATTTTGGAATATTCAGAGCCTACTGTAGTAGGGTTGCTGGCTGTAATGGATACATAATGATCTGGTTGTAGTTGATTATGTTTTTAGACTAATCTACAGTTGGAAACATTGTAATTTCAGGTACTAATATCTAGTTTTGTATTTGTTGAGTGTGTGTTTTGTTTCTTGGTTTCTGTTTCCTCTCTGAATGTTAGGCACATGTAGTGTCTGTGTGTTGTCTAGTACAAATTTTTCTGAGTTTAATTTGTTTCTTGTACAAGCACAGGATGGATGTTATTTACTAGAGCAAAGGCAAATAATCAAGGCTACATCACTGAAGAAAATATCATCTCCTCTTCCATTAACTCTTATTTGCTAACAATTTTTCAGATAGAGCTGATTTCTCCATCTATGATTAAATGTTGACAAGCCAAGTCTTGTCCATGTTGTCAGACAACTATAGCTACAGTGAGTTCACTGATGCAATGGTTGTGTCATGTACAACAGATGTCTTTTTGTTGCACATTTTCCATTCTCTGGTCCTTATATGCTTTCTACCCTTCTTCCTTTATTTTTCTTGAGTTTTGAAAGGGATTATAATGCTCCTCTTTGAGGTCTTAGTATAGAAAGAGATAGGAAAAATTTCACCATGAAGACAAGTAGAGATTGACTTTATGTATTCACAAGCTGATTATTGATGATAAAGGTGAAAAATTTAAGAAATAAATTCTCTTCTAGAACTTCTAGAGTTATTGTGACTTTGCAAACATCTTAATTTGGGATCAGTTGCAGTAATGTGCTACATGTATGTGAAACTAACAAACAAGAGGTCAAAGGAAATCAAAAAAGTTAAAATTGAAAGTGGTTAAACACAAGAGAGAAAAAGAATAAAATCAGAAGTTGGTTCTATAAGAGCATCAACAAAGATTATAAACTTTTCAAAGCTTTAACAAGGAAAGCAGAGAAAAAAGTATACTTCATAGTGGTAACCAAAAAGACCCTATGCTAAATTTTAGCAAACTAGTACATTGGAGAGACTGAACAATTAAGAGAAATTTTGGCTTTTGCAAAAGACTTAAATGGGTTTCCAGAAGTGATATGGGAGCTCACAACCATCTGTAACTCCACTTTCAGAAGATCAATGCCTTCTTCTGGACTTTATGGACATTGAACACACATGATACACATATAAACATTGCTGCGGGCTGGCCAGTCTGGGCCTCCCTCAACCAGAGGGGGAACAGGGTCCTAGTCAGACCGACAAGGTGTAGACAAAGAAATGATGGCAGACACAACACATGAAAGTGCAGGATCTGAATGTATTTCTCAAAAATGGCATCAGACTTTTACAGTCATTACAAAAGAGAAATGAAAAATCTGGCAGCTCAGTGGTCAAGGTACCTCTGAGGCCACCTGAAACACATTGGGTCTAAAGCAGCCACCTCTTCTGGACAGTTGCTGCACCCCCCAGGACTGAGTGCTCTGGGCAGGGGGAGGGGGGCTGCAGACCACATGAGGCTCAAAGCTCGAATGCTCTGTCTCAAATGCTTGAATCTCAAATCTGAATGTGTGTCCAAAGTGAAAACTAGGCTTATATAGTATACAGAAAACAGGGCAAATGACAAAAGTCACATAGGCAAGTGACAGTCACATCAAGGTCAGTAAGATCAGACATCCAGGTGCAAAGTGGAAGAGCAGTGATGCCCTTCCCGCTGGGGCTATCTTGGCAGTCCCAAGCTAAGTCTCTGGGTCTGTCGGAGACAAGCACCAGGAAATCCCATTCCAGCAGTTCCTGAGAATGCCTGTAAGTGAGGGAAGCTCTCACTAAAAGAAAGGTCTTCCAGAGACTGCCCCACCTAGGAATCCATCCCATCTGCAGACACCAAACCCAGACATTTGTATTGGTCAGCTTCTGGCAGAGCCTTTCTGGGTACAACTATACCAGGCTCCTATCACCAAATGCTTCTAGGCATCAGAAATAGTGTTTGGGTTTGGTGTCTACAGATGGGATGGATTCCTATGTGGGGCTGTCTCTGGGGGGCCTTTCCTTTAGTCTCTGCTCCATTTTTTGACCCTGCATTTCCATTTGACAGGACCAACTCTGGGTTAATAATTTAGAGATGGGGGGTGTATCCATCCCTCAACCAGGGGCTGTGCCTATCCACTAGAGATGGTCTCTAGAGGTTCTATCTTCCCTTTGTTGGGTATTTCAGCTAATGTCATCCCTGTTAAGTTCTGGGAACTTGTTGGGTCTCTGGAATCTGGGACTTTCTAGTTAATATTCCCAATTCCCCATCCCCCATTGCTACACACCTCCATTCAAATTCCTGACCGTCAGTATTTCTTTCATTCTCCTCCAACATCTATCCTGCTTCCCTTTTCCTTTTTCTTCTCCTTCCTTTTCCATCCCAGATCCCTCCCTCACTCTACCTCCTGAGATTATTTTCTACCCTCTTCTGTGTAGGACTGAAGCATCCACATTTTGGTCTTCCTTCTTCTTGGATTTCATATAGTCTGTGAGTTGTATTGTGGGCACTTTGAGATATTTTGACTAATATCCACTTACCACTGAGTACTTATCATGTATGTTTTTTTGTGACTGGGTTACCTTACTCAGAATGATATTTTCTAGTTCTATCCATTTGCCTAAGAATTTCATGAAGTCATTGTTTTTAATAGCTAAGTGGTACTCCATTATGTAAATATATACCACATTTGCTGTACCATTTCTCTGTTGAAGGACCTCTGGGTTCTTTCCAGTTTCTGGCTATTATAAATAAGGCTACTAAGAACATAGAGGAGCATGTGTCCTTGTTATATATTGGAGCATCTTTTGGGTATATTCCCAGGAGTGGTATAGCTGGGTCTTCAGGTAGATCTATTTCCAATTTTCTGAGAAGCCTCCAGATTGCAATACCACCAACAATGGAGATGCGTTTCTCTTTCTCCACATCTTCACCAACATCTTCTCTAACATGAGTTTTTTTATCTTAGCCATTCTGAGTGGTATGAGGTGGATCTCAGGGTCATTTTGATTCACATTTCCTTTGATTATTAAAGATGTTGAACATTTCTTTAGGTGCTTCTCAGCCATTCCATACTCCTCAGTTCATAATTCTTTGTTTAGCTCTGTACCACATTTTCAAATAGATTATTTGGTTCTCTGCAGTCTATCTTCTTGAGTTCTTTGTATATACTGGATATTAGCTCTCTACCAAATGTAGGGTTGATAAAGATCTTTTCCCAATCTATGGGATACTGTTTTGTCCTATTGACAGTGCCCTTTGCCTTACAGAAGTTTTGCAATTTTATGAGGTCCCATTTGTCAATTCTTGATCTTAGATCATAAGCCATTGGTGTTCTGTTCAGGAAATTTTCCCTTGTCCCCATGTGTTTGGGCTCTTCCCCACTTTCTCTTCTATTCATTTAGATGTATCTGGTTTTATGTGGAGGTCCTTGTCACACTGTGACTTGAACTTTATATAAGGAAATAAGAATGGATCAATTTGCATTCTACATGCTGACCTCCAGTTGAACCAGCACCACTTGTTTAATATGCTTTTTTCACTACATTGTTTTAGCTCCTTTGTCAAAAATCAAGTCACCATATGTGTGTGGTTTCATTTCTGTGTCTTCATTTCTATTCCATTGATCTACCTGCCTGTCTCAGTACCATGTAGTTTTTATCACTATTGCTCTGTAATACAGCTTGAGTTCAGGGATGGTGATTTCCCCCAGAAGTTCCTTTAGAGTTGAGAATAGTTTTCACTGTCCTGGGTTTTTGATACTCCAGATGAATTTGAGAATTGCTCTTTCTAACTCTATAAGGAATTGAGTTGTAATTTTGATGGAGATTGTATTGAATCTGTACATTGCTTTCAGCAAGATGGCCAGTTTTACTATATTAATCCTGCCAATCCATGAGCATGGGAGATCTTTCCATCTGCTGAGATCTTCGATTTCTTACTTCAAGTCTCTGAAGAAAGACTTCAGAGTGGGCAGCCTTGTCAAGTGCCTGATTTCAGTGGAGTTGCTTGAAGTTTCTCTCCATTTAGTTTGATGTTGGATACTGGTTTGCCGTATATTGCTTTTACTATGATTAGGTATGGGCCTTGAATTCCTGGTCATTCTAAGATTTTTATCATGAAAGGGTATTGAATTTTGTCAAATGATGTCTATATGACATCAGCACAGTATCTTCTGGCTTTTGTAGTCTCTATTGAGAAGTCTGGTGTAATTCCGAACACAAAGAGGCAAACATATCCAAGATGAGAAGACAACAGACAAAACTTCAAACTCAGATCTGAAATCAATCAGTTAGAAACAAAAAGAAGAATACTAAGAATCAACAAAACCAAGAGCTAGTTCTTTGATAAAATTAACAAGATAGAGAAACCCTTAGCTAATCTAACTAAAAGGCACAGAGACGGTATACAAATTACCAAAATTATAATTGATAGGGAAGACATAACAAACTGAGCAAATTCAAAATATCATTAGGTAATACTTCAAAAACCACTAATCAAAACTGGAAAATCTAAATGAAACAGATGGATTTCTAGACAGACACTAGGTATCAAAGAAAAATAATCAACATTATGTACACTATCTAAACAGTCCCTGTACTGGCTAGTTTTGTGTGTCAACTTGACACAGGCTGTAGTTATCACAGAGAAGGGAACTTCAATTGGAGAAGTGCCTCCATGAGATCCAGCTGTGGGGCATTTTCTCAATTAGTGATCAAGGGGTATAGGCCCCTTATGGGTGGTGCCATCCCTGGGCTGAAAGTCTTGGGTTCTATAAGAGAATAGGCTGAGCAAACCAAGAGAAACAAGCCAGTAAAGAACATCTCTCCATGGCCTCTGCGTCAGCTCCTGCTTCCTGACCTGCTTGAATTCCAGTCCTGACCTCCTCTGATAATCAACAGCCATGTGGAAGTAAGCTAAATAAACCCTTTCCTCCCCAACTTACTTCTTGGTCATGATGTTTGTGCAGAAATAGAAACCCTGACTAAGACAGTCCCATAATACCTAAGGAAATAGAAGCAGCCTTTAAAAGCCTCCCAACCAAAAAGAAAAGCCCAGGGCTAGGTGGTTTAGAGCAGAACTCTATCAGACTTTCAAAGAAGAGTTAATACCCATACTCCTCAAGTATTCCCTCTATAATCAGGGACAAAACAAGGCTGCCCACTCTCTCCCAATCTCTTCAATGTAATACTTGAAATTCTAGCTAAAGCAACAAGGCCACAAAAAAAAAATCAAGGGGTAGAAAGAAAGAATTCAAGCTATCACTATTCAAGGATGATATGATAGTATACATCAACCATCCCCAAAATTCTACCAGAGAACTCCTATAACTGATCAACAACTCCAGCAAAATGGCTGGATACAAAATTAACCCCCCCCCAAAAAAAATGAGTGGCCCTCTTTTATATAAATGGTAAATGGACAGAGATAGAAATTAGAGAAACAATATCCTTCACAATAGCATCAAATAACGTAAAATATCTTGGTGTAACTCTACCTAAGCACATAAAAGATCTGTTTGAAAAGAATTTCAAGTTCCTCAAGAAAGAAATAAAGAATAATGCATAAATATAGTAAAATAAACGTCAAGGAAAATAATCAATTTAAATGTAGAAAAACTTGAAGCAATCCCACTAAAATCAGGGACAAGATAAGGCTGCCCACTCTCAGAAGATGGAAAGATCTTTCATGCTCATGGATCAGTAGAATTAACATAGTCCATCTTACCAAAAGTAATCTACAGATTCAATGCAATCCTCACCAAAATTCCAACAGAACTTTTTATAGACCTTAAAAAATATTCTCAAGTTCATAGGGAAAAATAGAAAACATAGGATAACCAAAATAATTCTGAACAATAAAGGAACCTCTGAAGAAATCACCATCCTTAACCTCAAGCTGCACTATAGAACAATAATGATAATACCTGCATGGTATTGATACATAAAGAGACAGGTTGATCAATGAAATAAAATCAAAAATCAAAAAATAAACCCAAACACATATAAACACTTGATTTTTGACAAAGACAAAATAATACAATGGAAAAAAAAAAGCATCTTTTCTTATGACAAATGGTTTTGGACTTACTGGATATCTGCATGTAGAAGAATGAAAATAAACTTATATTCACCACCCAGCAGAAAATACAAGTCCAATTGGATCAAAGATCTCAGCATAAAACTATACACACTAAATCTAATAGACTAGAAAGTAGGAAATGACCTTGAACACATTGGTACAGGAGACAATTTCCTGGAAAGAAAAACAAGGCTCAGGCCGTGAGATCAACAGTTGATAAATCGGATCTCATGGAACTGAAAAGCTTCTGTAAGGAAAGGGCACTGTCAATAAGGGCAAAAAGGCAGCCTACAAATTGGGTTCCCAGGTTTCCCTCCAAAAAAAAGGAAAAAGAAAAAAGAAAAAAAACCTAAAACAGGAATCTCAGAGTTGTTTTGATTTGCATTTCCCTGATGACTAAGGATGTTGAACATTTCTTTAGGTGTTTCTCAGCCATTTGGTGTTCATCAGTAGAGAATTCTTTGTTTAGCTCTATGCCCCATTTTTTAATAGGGTTATTTGGTTCTCTGGAGACTGACTTCTTGAGTTCTTTGTATACATTGGATATTAGCCCTCTATCAGATATAGGGTTGGTAAAGATCTTTTCCCAATTTGTTGGTTGCCGTTTTGTCCTATTGACAGTGTCTTTTGCCTTACAGAAGCTTTGCAACTTTATGAGGTCCCATTTGTCAATTCTTGATCTTA
>JADRCD010110873.1:0-10941 GCA_019843815.1 Montemys delectorum
TGATGATGCAGGGACCTGCTCCAGCAAATAGTTCAATTGGCAAATTTTATTCCTGCCCACTTCATGTTAATTACATTTTTTTGTTATTTGGTCATACCAGTCTTTTGAAAATTTTACCATCAGCACTACAATAAAAATAATTATTGCTCGGCATGTATAAAAGAGGCGTTTGGAAAAAGTTCTACTAAGACTCAATGTGTCGTGCAATGTCTTCCGGTCTGGATAATTTTAGGTTGGCTTTACCTTGTGTAAACCAGGTGGTGGTTCCCTGTGCTTGGGTCACCACTTCTATGGCTTCAAGTGTCTGATCCTTCTTATTCCTGTGAATGCATTTATAGTCCCTAATTAGCACTTTTTATCCTGTTCCATTGGGTAATTTGTATCTGTGTTATACTTTATTGCCTCTTGTATAAAGGGTGGCCTATTCAGTCTTGGTCTCATGATTAGTTCATGTATGCAGTTCATTAGTTCTTGTGCCAGGGAGCTATTCTTATCCCACCTGCCAGCTTAGTTTTGAGCAGGCCAATAAATCTTTTGATGGCTCCTGCTGCTGTTGGCTGATAAGCCATGTGATATTTTCATTGTATATTCATAGTCTTACAACAAATTTAAACTTGCTCTCTGTGAAATGTGTTCCTTGATCAAATTGTATAAGATTTGAGGTCCCATAATGGGAAATCCAATCTTATAATGTGAGTATGGTTAAAGATTGGCTTGGGTGTGGTCCCTTTTGGTGGATCCTAATCTGGTGCATGTCTACCAAGGTGCATGCATGTGCCTTTCCACTGACTTAATGGTCCTATAAAGTCTATTTGTAAGATATGGTTGAAACTCAGCCTATGTCCTATGTTTCCCGTGTAATTGTGTGTCAATCTAGTTTTATCTCTTGGGCAAGGTTTGCATTGGTTTATTGCATCTTTGATCCTTTTCCATTTCACCTTTAAATTTCTACCTGAAAACCAATGGCCCGTGGCATGCATTCATGCATGTCCCCGAGTCTCATGTATTTGTAATAGTTCTTCAGTGCTAATCTCTGTCTCCACGTCTCTAGTTGGTATTGACTTCCATTCTGCTTTAAGCCTTAACTTGTTGGAGCCTATTTTTTCTACCTTCCAATTTCATTTTTCTAATTGCTAGGCTGGCTAATTTATCCTCTGTATAATTATGTCTACATTGGTCATCTTCTTTATTAGTATGGGTGTCCACATGATATATGTGCACCCTAACATCATTGGCTATATTATATAATTCTATCCAAAATTTCTTGGACCATACATCTTTGCCATTAAATTTCCAGTCGTTCACTTTCCATTTTCCTGACCATACAGCTTTACCATTGGCAGCACACCATAAGTCAGTGAACAAATGTATTACCTTTTGATTTTTTTGCGAGGCTTTGCCTTGCTGCTAGCGTGGTTGCTACTACGTCTGCATGCAGATTTAGCCTTTAGCCGCTCCTTGTTCTATAGGCTGCTGCCTTCCACAAGACCATGCTCTGTTTACTGGTTGTAGAGCCATCCATAAACCAGGCATTAGCCAGGGAAGGCTGGTACTCTCCTGTCCCCCAGTGCCCTAGTGGTACCTATTTCTGGGGAGGGGTGGCATTTGGGATGATTGATAATCCCTGTGGAGTCATGGGGCAGTCGGTCTGAAGTATTGACTCCGATGCCTTTGGCACGGACCCCTTTGCAGACAGGGTACCACAAGCAAAGGAGCTCTGCTAAGTACCATTTCCACTGTAGTCCTTTTCCTTCCGTGGGTAGACCGACCAATGCTTCTGCTGGTGCCTTGATCCAATCTAGGATCAAGATGATGGTTCTGAATATTACTGGATTGTTCTGCGGCATGCTGTGGCAAGTTTTTAAGGCCTCATATAGTGTCCAAATTGTTTTCTCAAATAGAGAGAATTTGTTTTCTGACCATGGGAAATGTTTATAATAGAAGCCTACTGGCCATTCTCTACCATTTCTTTTGGCAAAGATATTCCAGTTTCCATATTGGTTTGGATACAGTATGTCTAAATATATTATATCATCTCATTGAATATATTATAGCTTAGAATATTCTTTATATATTCTAGTACTGTTTTCAGTACTTATTCTTAATTTATAGGGGCAACACAATGTATGCTCTTATTGGCACCTGACTTTATCCTTGTTGAAAGGTATATATGTGTTTGCCTTCTTATAATTGGGCCCTGATTGTTCCTTTGTACTGAAGGTGGTGGCCTTCCATTCCCTAAAAATAGCTTAGGTTTGTTTCTTCCAAAAATTCTATTTGGTGTACCCCTCTGTGGGGTTCTGTTTACAAATGGCACTCCAGGTTTTCTGCCAAAGGGTCTAATATTTGTGAATGATCTGAAAAACCTGGGTGTTTTTCTTAATTTAAATGACTTTCTTGTTATTTTTAATGTTACTATTTCTTGGTCTAACTCCCTGTATCCTTTAAAGAAATCAATTACCTCAGAAATGACCTTATTCTTTGTTCCAAGCCATTTCCTGTCTGTGCGAACCCTGGCATCTGGATTCACTTTCATGGCTTTAAAGCCACTAAATACTTTCTTCATTCTGATGTGAATATATATGATAGGGAGTATAGAGCTTTAATAGCTTTCTTTTTTATGTACAACCCAAAGTTAGTTTGGGGTGGGTTTCTTATTATTTTTTCCAAACATTTACCTGCCCTTCTCATCAGGCATTTGACCAACCAGCCTTTCATGGGTTTCCCTGAATCTTCTGCTCTTTCTGCATGTATATGCAGCAGTGGCTTCAAGTGTAGTAATCAGCCAATGATGAGCTCCGTCACCCCCTGCTCTTCCTACTGCCTCAGCACCAGTTGACTTTGCATGGTGGTCCCTTCTTTCACTAGCTCGTTTAGCGCTCTGGGTAGTTCTGCATCTGGGCTGCAATTAATTTTGTATGACCAGAGGCTTATTGGTGAAATTTAGAATAATTAGTACTACTATGGTCCTTAGAGGGGGCCAGTTTCCTTCTCAGGATCCCACCTTGAAGGTGAAAATCCTGTCAACTATGCCAACTGTCTCAAGTCTCATTCACTACAATGACAAGCCTCAGTTCACAGACACGCATGGGATACCTGACTCAGAAGTAAGCAGGAGAGAGGCTCACAGTCTATGAGATGTTCACTGTGTTTGGGGTGGCAGCTCCTTCCTCTAGATCCTTTGTCTCCATGCAGCCAGGACAGCAGTCAGTTGTCCTCTAGTCAGAGAGCAAGGCAGCATGATGCTCTTCGTTGTCACAGCATCAAGACCTCTGCCTGCCTGCTGAGAGCCTCTGCTTTTATTAGCTACACTGTATCCAATCTGCCTGCCTGCTGAGAGCCTCTGCTTTCATTAGCTACACTGTATCCAATCTGCCTGACTGCTGAGAGCCTCTGCTTTCATTAGCTACACTGTATTCAATCACATTCTAGCATTACGTCATTACATAACACTTCATTCTTATCTGCTACACACAGCTGACATGAGCTAGCTGCTCATCCCTGCAACATCTAACTCAGTCCTGTTCTTATTTCTTATTTACATGCTCTCTACAAAACTAAGGCACACTAGTGACAAATGTGTTGCTTGTCTTGACTTACTTATGTACTCACTTCTTTGCTTCCTTTTTATTCTAAAATTCTAGGCCAGAGACCAGGAAGGGAACTGGCTGCAAAAGCTGAATCAAGGATAGTGAAGCCAGGTGACCCGGAGAAGGCCCAGCCACCAATGTTAACTTCCTTGCTTTAACTAACCCCTTGTTTCAAAATATGATAGGTCAGTGCAACTGCCCACCCTTGCTTTGTGTTCCCATCCTATAAAAATGTATACTCTCCCTTCAGGGACCTGAACTGGCAACCTCCCCAAGTGCTCAGAAAATAAAGCTTTCATTTTTAAGTGTCCAACTTTAAAATGAGTTTTCTAGGCCTGGAACTTAATAATATCTTGGGTCAACTGAGTGGCAAAGGAAAGCTGTCTTTAATCTTTCTAGGAAGGCTCTAGTGAAAATTGCTTACAGTCTCCTTGGTAAATGCTGGCCAGAAGGAAAAATCTGTTCTGTGCAGGCTGCCTTGTCCAGCAGTGATCGCCTCACTCAGCCTAGGAACAGATCTTCTACTTTTTTTCAGAAAATGAAGGTTTTGAGCTTTCCAATTGTAAGCACCAATGGTTGAGAGGAATCCATAAGTCATGAAAGGAAGAAGTAAATCTTGCTCTCTTCCTCTTGGGTGGGGACTTTTTCCTTACTGGTGGCTAGTAGAGCAGGAGGGAAGAGAGGAATGCACCTCATGGGGAACTCTCTCCCCATGAGAGGCCTGGCCCCTCCATTCCATACAGGGATGGACCAGGAATGAGAGCCAGAGTCTTGCAAGGTAACAAGCCTGAGCTCTAGGAGTGGGAGAGACAGAGGGGTTTTCATTTGTTTGTTTTGGGGTGGGGGATATTTCTATAGGTGATCTGGCACAGCCAACAGGATTTGGGTCCCCAATAGTAGGGAGCACAACTTTTAAGCCAGTGTGTGCGTGTGTAGATGTCTCACACCAGAGAAAGCTACTGCTCAATACAGATAAACAAAATGGACAGAAACAGAAATATACAGAGACAGACGCACAGTAAAGACAACCAGGGGTAGTGCCTAAACATTCACACACCTGAACAGACAAGGGGGATCTGGTGATATCTCACATGAGCCCCAGACACTGGATTAGTGGACACATCTGACTTCTCCTATGTGTCCAAATAGACAGTGCCTTAACCAGACTTATCCCCAGAGGTGACAGAGCAGGCAACCATCTAAGTTTTTTCCTTGTAGAGTAGAGGTATGAAATTTCCTTGAACCCTTAGGCAGTGATTGATCAAAGGGTGTTCTGGGGCCCTGGAACATCTCAGGTTGCACATCCCTTAGAAGCCCCTTGAACCACCATACTCTTCCCATTCTGAAGGGATCTGAGACCACTAGTATCTCAAAGTCTGGTCTCTTGGGATCTCAGTGTGACCTCCAGAAATGTGGTAGTTTTCTTAGATACCAGAGGAAGTCCTCTCGGACATGGGTTTAATCAATAGAAAGTCTTTATTAACCAGTGGCAGCTTCACTGAGTGTTTGACATTCATGTTCTGGCTTGACATACTTCAGTTAACAATAACAGCAAGAAGTGAAGCTATGAAAAGGTCAGCTCAGGGGCCAGGTAGTGGTGGTACACACATTTAATCCCAGCACTTGAGAGGCAGAGGCAGGCAGCTTTCTGAGTTTGAGGCCAACCTGGTCTACAGAATGAGTTCCAGGATAGCCAGGGCTATACAGAGAAACCCTGTCTCGAAAAACAAAACAAAACAAAAACAAAAAAGAAAGAAAGGAAGGAAGGAAGAAAGAGAAAAGGTCAGCTCAGGAACTTTGGGAAGGTCATGGAACACTTGCTCCAGAGGCTAATTAACATTCCTCAGACCACAGGGTGGGAACCAACCTGCGGGTGGGGACACATTCTGTGGTGGGGACACATTCTGCAGGACAGACCGTTGCCCACCTTCAGACAAGGGAAGTCCTTGCCACCTCATTCCCTGAAAACCAATCAGTTTAAAAAGTCACACACACTCTTCCGCTAATCACATTGTGCCTCCGGTAAGCTAAGGCTCGACAGAGTCTTACAGCTACAGAGCCAAAGAGTTAGGTTGTTACATTCAGAGAGATTTCCCAGAACTATGGACTTAGATGGATTAGGTCTTTGTTTTCATTTTGTAGGTGGTACTATCTACATGTTGAATTTTGTGGCCTGAATGGTACTTCCATCATGGAGTCAGTTATGCTCAGGTATGGGGGGCCTACTAAGGTCTGGGATCCTGTTACATGCACTTATTATTTATCAAATCGTCTTAATTCAGTATATCATGTCAGTACTGTTCCTCCAATCGAAAACTGTTATATCCCTATTTATTCCTCTGTCAACTTTTGAAGTAATGAACTTCTGCACATCCTTTACTACCTCAAGGTTTCCTAGAATAATCTCTC
Source organism: Montemys delectorum (assembly GCA_019843815.1). NCBI lineage: Eukaryota > Metazoa > Chordata > Mammalia > Rodentia > Muridae > Montemys > Montemys delectorum. The sequence goes on from JADRCD010110873.1 coordinate 6,000, forward strand.
TTGGCCGCTTCCCCAACATATCTCACTGCGATGCAAACTTGGTCCCACATCAGTGGTAAATTCACATCCTGCATATCTTCTCTGCTTCTCAATGCTCTGCACTATTTTTTACTTCACTAGTGCAATTTATTTCTGGTTTCAATGCACTTCAGGAGCCAACCTGAAACTTCAAGTTCTTTCAAAGAAAGATCCTTGACTGGAATGTGGCATACAACTTTGACCACTGTACTTGGGCTTGACTCTTACTGGAGCTGCCTTCAATCTACATAATTGAAAGACCCTGTTTCAAAAAGCCAAAAAACAAAGACCAAAAAACCCAAAACCAAACCAAACTAAACAAACAAAAAGCAAGCAAGCACCTGTATAACACAGAAGTACTCCTGTAACATAAATACTACCATGACACGAGATTCTTTTTTTTCTTTTTCTTTTTTTATTACATATTTTCTTTATTTACATTTCAAGTGTTATCCCCTTTTCTGGTTTCTCCTCCAAAAAAAAAAAAAAAAAAACCCTATTTCCTCCTCCCTCCCCATGCTCACCAATCTACCCTCTTCTGCTTCCTGGCCCTGGCATTCCCCTACACTGGGGCCATAGAACCTTCACAGGACCAAGATTCTTTTTTTTCTTTCTTTTTTTTTTTCAGGACAGGGTTTCTCTGTATAGTCCTGGCTGTCCTGGAACTCACTCTGTAGACCAGGCTGGCCTCGAACTCAGAAATCTACTTGCCTCTGCCTCCCAAGTGCTGGGATTAAAGGTGTGCCCCACCACTGCCCTGCCAGGACCAATATTCTTAATGGGACCTATGGCATTTTGTTGACTGCAAAGTGTAATCAACATTTTATAAATTCTTACAGAATCTTGCAAGTCTGACTCCAGTCAGTTTCTCTTGCCTGGCCTCCTCCTAGCTCTCCAAAAAGGCAACACAGCTTCCCTCCCTCCATGTTGAAGGACCTTTGGGGCCCACTTAAGAAAATGTTTTATTTTATGTGTTTTGTCTAATGTCTGTCTGTGCCCCATGTGAACACCTTGTTCAAGTGGGGGCCAGAAGAAGGTATCTTATCTGGAGGATGTGGAGTTACAGATGATTGTGTGGTACCATGTGGGTGCTGGGAACTGATTCAGAGTCCTCCTGAAGAGTGGACAGTGCTCTTAACCACTGAACCATCTCTCTAGGCCTTTGGGCACACTTAGATACAGTTTTTGTTCTCTCTTACTGGAATATTCCTCTTGCTAGCTCTATCTCCTGAAACTTCTCCAATGCAACAAAATGTATTCACAATACTTTATGAACAATAATAGTATCTCTTTAAAAACTCCAACAAAACATCAGGACAGTATTCTAATAAACACACACAAAAAATTTAAACACTGCAAGAAAGATGTGTCTGGGTCATCATGAGTGAATTATTATTTTAGATAGAGCCTAAACCAACTGTAGTGATTTTTAAACAATTCATCCTGGCACTTGGAATCTAAGTGCTAGGAATATAAGTAAAAGTATTTTGTGCAAAAAACATTTTGCACAGCTTGGGAAAATGAGGATGCTTGAAGAATGGTTGAAGGAGCCAGCCAGCCACAGGCAGCTTCAAAGAGAGTCAAGCCTAAAACAAATTCTAACAATACACTAGCCAATACAAAAGCTGGAGCTTTGTACCCTGGAGTGCAGGATGATACCACTATGCTCCCAGGCAGCATCTCAAGTCCTTGCACTGATACCCATCTGCCTGGGGGACTGAGAGTGGCCACTGTGTGCCTCTGGTCCTTGTTATAGTTGAGTTTACAGTTGCTGAGTTTAAACATACCAGCCTGCCAGAGTAGGTGCTGGCCAGTGGTCTCAAGGACCTTTTCCATCTTCCAGTAGTGCCATCCCTCCTGCCTGCCTTAGCTGATGGACCAGAGATGATTCTCCAGTGGGAGCCTGCAGTGTTTCCTGTCCTACCAGCCATTCCTCCCCAATCATGGAATGAGATTACTGTAGACTTTATACTAAGATGGTTTTTTTAAGGAATGTTCGCTTGAATGAACCTAACATATTTGAAAGACAAATCTCTTGTGGACATCCTAAGCTCACAACTCACACTGCTCACAACCCTGAAATGGAAACTTCTGATTTTTTTTGGAAAGTCAGTTATGCCAAATGATGTTTTGCTGGGTCACATTGGTAAAAGGATGTCTTGCTAAATCAGACACGTGAAAGAATGTTTTCCTGAAGCAGATACAGATGAAAACATATTTTTGCTGGAGCAGACATGTGAAAGAATGTTTTCTTGAAGCAGAAACAGTTGAAAGCATATTTTGCTATAGCAGACATGTGAAAGGACGTGTGATGAAGTATAAATATGACCCCCACAGACAGTGGGAGCCGAGCATTGAGCATTGGTTTGGTTTGTTATGGATGTATTGATTGCCTTCCAGTGTTATTGAGCTCCATTTGTGGTAATACCATCATTGAGATAAACTCATCAAAGAACTGCTGGTGAGGTTTGAACTGCTTGCCTCAGCCTCATTGGTGAGCTTTGCAGTTTCTTCAGAATTGAACGACAGCTTCTAGTTCACGCCTGGTGCCTGCCTGTCTAGATGACTGAGTTGTATTTGGTGTTTGCTATGGGACTGAACTGCTGCCAAAGAAAATCGAGGTCACCTCCAAAGAGCTATTGCTAAGCAGGTCCACTTCCCTCATATCCTAATAACTTTTCTCTTCAACTACCTCTGGTGGGTGCTGGGCAAGAGAGGTTGAATATTTATTAAACTTCAAAAAATTATGCAAAAAATTATGGTGGTATTTAACATGGGACATAATGATTAACTCTGCTTCTAATTGGTAGAGGAAATGCCAGATTACGAGAGGTTGGCAACATTGTTTAAGGATATTGGCAAAATGCCAGCTACTGACACTGGGTGGTCTCCTACTGTGTTCCTGGAGGATGGTTTCTGGTTTTACTTTGTAGTTTTCATATATACCATTTTGAAAAAGATTGGAGGGAAAGCTGAAAACCCAGAAAGTTCACTCAATTCTCTCAGTGAGAAAGGATTGCAGAGTTGGCCATGCAATAGAGAGTTTGTAACTAGAGGTAGAAGTACTTGGAAAGCAAAAATTGCCTGGGAGAGGAGAACAACAGAAGTCAGGGTTGGTGAATGAAAGGAACACAAAAAAGGTGAAGTGCTGCCCTGCCCTGCTCCATGGACTTTCACTGCCAGGTGCCCAAAACACCTCAGTGAGACAAGGTACGGGGAAGAGCAGGAGGTGGCACAGGGACAAAGGGATAATGTGCAATCAAGTGCACTACCAGAAGATTTGTTTGGATCTACACAGTCACCTTCAATCTTTCCAGGCTTTGTGCAGCATATGGCTGCTAATGATGGTATTCCTGCTTATAATGACTTTACCTGGTGACCGACAGAAATGTTAGTTTTAAAGCAGTTTAAAGAGTCTATTGTATCATATGGCCTACAATCTTCTTATGTTAAAGAAGTGCTAAATAGTTGGCCTACACATCATATGGTGGTCCCATGAGATTGGAAAGGATTGGTCTCAGCTGTTCTAGAAGCTGATCAATAATCACAATGGTTGTCATGGTGGAGGTACAAAGCCACAAAAATAGAACAATGAAATGTATCAGGGGGGATAAATGTTACTAAAGACCAGTTTCTTGGTGAAGGGTGTTGCGCTGACTTACAAGAACAAATAATATCTGATGCTGGTGTAATTGAACAATGTCACGTTGCAGCTTTAAGAGCTTGGGATTTGACTGAGGAGCCTGGCGTGGGGGGAAGTCCACCTCATTTACTAAGATAAGAGGGTTCTGGAGAGGCCTTCACAGAATCCTTGCAGAGGTTGGGTTCAGCTGTGAGTAGAGCCATAACAGACCCTGAACCCAGAAAGTCATTGATAGAAATATTGGCATTTGAGAATATAAGAGAGTAATCAGACCATGGGATGCACATGGAGTCTCTATAGATGAATAGATAAGAGAAACAACTGGTATTGGTTCTCAGGAGTACAATGCAAATATAAGGTAAATTGTAGCTAGAAATATCAGGAACTAAAATGCTTGATGTTTTTATTGTGGTGGATTTGATCATTTCCAAAGTAATTGTAAGACTTAAAGATTCAGAGCTCAAAATAACAGGCACGTTGACTCTAAAAATATGGCGGTCATAGAAGATAACACTCAGGTTCTAGTTGCTATGAGACACAAAGTCTTCCAGGGTATTGTAGCCACCGTGGAAAGGGCAAATATTGGTCAAAGGTTGCTGGTCCAAGAGAGACAGACATAAAAAGTAACCTCTTGTCATCAGAAAATGAACTGAGGAGCCTGTCAGTGCAAGGCCCTGAAGCGAACAATATGAGCAGTTTTCCTTTAGTTTAGTCAGGAGGTACCAAGCAGGCAAGAAAATTAAGTATTTCTGATCCTATACATGCTATAGAAGGAAGTGCAGCTTTGGGCTGGCCATAGATACTCCTCTTAAATTAAGTAAACTACTGGTGTGGATGGTTCCTTACCATCAGGGACAGTGGGAATAGTCTTGGGAAGAAGTGGGTTGACTTCTCAAGGACTTATTGTATATCCAGGTATAGTAGATGGGGATTGCAAGGAAGAAATAAAAATCATGGCAAATATGACAAAGGAGGGACAGACTTGATTGATTGTTATTTCCTTACATCAAGGGCAATGCCACTCCATTTGAAAGAATAGGGGCTTTTAGGAGCACTAGGAAACTTGTATTCTGACAAACAATGGTCAATGATCAGAGACCTAAATTAATGGTATAAATGAATGGTGTGGACATAGAAGGGTCGATAGACACAAGAGCTGATTTTAGTATACTTTCCAAAAGTCTTGGAATCCAGATTGACCACTTCAGAAGGTCAATATACAATTTATAAGAATTGGTAAATTATCACAAATAAGACAAAGTATTCAATGGATTACCTGTG
>JADRCD010110910.1:0-15269 GCA_019843815.1 Montemys delectorum
ATATTCCCAAAATATGCTCCAACATTCCATAAGGATACTGGATCAACTATGTTGATAGCAGCTTTATTCATAATAGGCATAAACTGGAAACAACCTAGCTGTTCCTCAACTGAAGAATAGATGAAGAAAATGTGGTACATCTACACAATGGAATACTATTCAGCTACTGAAAACCAAGGCATCATGAATTTTGCAGACAATTGAATGGAACTTGAAAATATTGTCCTGAGTGAAGTAACTCGGTCTCAAAAAGACATTCGTGTTTTTTCATTTTTTTGAGATGGGATACACAGTGTAACTCCAGTTGTCATTGAACTGACTATGTAGGCCAGGATGGCTGACTCAATAGCAACCTGCCTCTACCTCCCTAGTACTTATAATAAAAAAAGTCATGCCTACCCACCACCCAACTCCATCTGATGTATTTGTACAAACTTGATATGCCTCAGTTTTATTCACAATGATATACTCACCTTTTCTCAGTAGTGGTATACTCACAGTTGTTACATTCATACACTCTTTCTCTCTCTTTCACTTAGTTGAATATTCTGCTGCCTTTCATGACAGAAAAGGAACTGTTTTTCACTGTGAATTCAATTCTAATTCTTTTCTAGCTTCAAATGTTTGCAAAGTAGCTGACACAAACTTTTGGACACTTTGACTTGTGTCCTGGTGATAGGGATAAAAGTATATTAACACTGAGTGCTTATAAAAATTTTTGAACAATATACATGATTCTAACCTAATCAAGTTTGAATGCTTCTTGCTTTCATAATTCTTGCCTTTCTCAAGAGCTTCCAACCAATATCCAGTGTTCACAGAGATAATGGATGTGATAAAGTACCTGGCTCAGATGTCTGTATTCTTTGTCTTAAGATTTTGATTTTTGAATATACATGTGAGTTTCTGACTATGGATCCTTACACATGAATGTAATGCCTAAAAAGGCCAGAAGAGTGAACTGAATCTCTTGGAGCTAGAGTCACAGACAACTATGAGCCAGCTAACACTGTTGCTAGAAACCAACTCAGGTCCTCTAGAAGAATAATACATTCTCTTAGCAAGTGGGCTATCTGACTATCCACCAAGAAATTGTTTTACAAGATTTTCTAGAGAAAATTCTAAGAGATGATAGAAAAGGAAACCCTTCCTTGGGTTATTGCCATTTATATTGTCCATCCTGATTCACATAAAGGCTGGTGTGGATGGGGCTACTCATGTATACCTTAATGTCTTCTGTCCTTTTGTGGCTACATCATTGACCATGTCTGCTCACCTTGCTGTCCTCAGTTGTACATGAAGAAATAACAGAAGAGAAGTCCTATTATTTCTATACTTCAGTGTTTCTCAACCTTTGAATTGCTTATTAGTCAGTATTGTGAATGGTAAAATGAGCCAGAACATTCAAAACTCTCTCTGAGTTTCCCATCAATTATGAAAAAATACACTAATTCATGTATATTAGACAATACAACACTGGAATATAAAGTGGTCATTAAAGAAATTGAGAATGAAATTAGAAAATCCCAAGAATGAAATGAAAAATTTTAAAATACAAACCAGTTTGGGATACAATTAAGATAGATCTAAGAGGGAATCTGAAAACTCTAAAAACAAAAAGTCAGAGATATACCAAATGAATATCTTAATAATTCACATAAAGCTTTACGGAACTATGGATCAGTAATAATCACTTTAAAATGGTTTAATATGATTTGCTATTGTGGAAATGCCAATTAAATCTACTTTGCTCTTCCACATCTTCTTAGTAAGAGTAGCTATCCCAACCATGAATTAGTTTCAGTAATAGATAGGGAGTAGAGATGGAGACAACATTTGATCTATGTTAGGCTCATTGGTATTCAGGTTGATCCATATCTCTGTAGCACCAGTGTGAGAAACTGTACTGAAATGTGGTAAGAATTATGGGACATTGGGAGTCCTACATTTACAGGAGCTTTGGGAAATGGGGATGAGAACTATCTCATAGTGAAAGTTTCAGACATAGCAGGAAGCCTAGGCTGACAAAAGACAGTGTCTGACCCTCCTATGCAGACTCATTTCGATTGGTGTGCCCATCAATAAGAAACTCAAAAGTAAGTGTGAAGTGGAGACATTTCTAGGAAACAGAGAAGAAACATGTAATAAAGAAACAAGGAGTAAAGAGGAATAATTCAACAGGGATGATGAAATGGGGTGGAGGGTAATAGGGCAGAGTAGAGAAGGAATTATGAGAAGAAATAATACTAAAGAACTTTAAAAATTCCAGATGGAAACCTACTACTGCAAAAGGTTTCTACTATATATATATACAGAATGTGAGAGAAGAGAGAGAGAGAGAAAGAGAGAGAGAGAGAGAGAGAGAGAGAGAGAGAGAGAGAGAGAGAGAGAGAGAGCGCCCTGGCTTACTCATTAAGAGCATTGACAAACTTGGAGAATGCTCATATTAATTTCTCCCAACCTCCACAGGTGCCACATATCTCCAATTTAGAACATCTATTCCCCTCTTCTGGCTTCCACTGGCATATCAATAACCTCAGCCACACATATACTCATGTAAAATAGTCTTTTTATGTATGTATATATGCATATAATTGTGAAAAAGAATTTAAATTAAGTTACCTCATATTAGAATGGAGGGCAAGGCTCATCCACATACTCTAGGCCAGGGACAGGTATTAGTTATTTCGTTTTTGTGGTATTGATGAATGGGATCTCATAAATCTATCCAAATGTGATGGGCTATTGTTATTGTTCTTCATTACCCCCCAGAATTTTAAAATAAAAACTTATCTCCTGAGTCATAGGAAAGAGAAGTTAAGTATTGATCTGGAAGCTTCTTTGCTTTTGCCTAAGTTTGACAAAGTCAGAAGATTCTACTTACACTATAGTAGAGACAAGGCATTCAACAATCTTAGCCAGCAGGGATCACTATAAAGTACAAGAATTCCTGCCCTGGCAAGATATAGCTACTTTTGTGCAACAATAACATGAAAGAAAATAATCAACCACTTATTGTTTGTAGTTAAAACCCACAACATTAGTTAGGATGTTGGGAAAATAGGAAATCGATTCAGTGAAAGTAGAAGTGTAAAGTGGTCCATCCACTATGAAAATCAGTTTGTAGGTTTTCAAAAGGTAGTAAATGAAAATGTACTACATGGCCTAGAATGTGCCCAAAGGACTATATACCCTAGACAATTACATATTTGTATGATATTACCTAAGGAATTGAATCAGTGCAGATGTCAAATTGAGATGGGTAGATGGATGGAAAAGGTGATACATATTTGTATATACTAATAAAAACTGAAATATTTGTACAACTGAATGGACTTGAAAACATTATATAGGCCAAATTAAGCCACCCCCAGAAATAGACACTCTATGTTCACTAGTATACACAGATTTTATCTTCAACTTCTTGTATTTCTATGTTAAAATGTAGCACATTGGCGTTAAAACTAGTTAAGGAAGAAAGTTGTCATGACTATGGGGTGAAAGGAATATAAGCCTACAAGTCATACGACAACCCATTATTGTATAAGCTAAATTTTAAAGGGTTTGACAAAATTTTTCAGGTTTTACAACATAAATGGAGATTGCTTATCTAAGAACCCATATGTGTCCAAATAAAAATCCCAATGCCAACCTTCACAGGAAGAGTTGGAATGAGAATGCTCAGGGGCTTCCAATGTTACTACTGGTCATTGTCACCCACTGATGGAAATGATAAAGCCCTACTGCTGAAGAGAACACACACTGTGATTGACAGGCAGTCAAATCACCAAAAGGTCAAACACTTCATGGAGATGACTGATCAAAGTGGTATTTAAACAGTTTCCTGTTTACCTTGCAAGCAGATCAATCAGCGTGCATCTTCCCCATGAAAATGTCTATTTTGTGCATAAACTTTGGAAGGGATTTTTGAAACTTGACTTTTTTATAAGTTTCTATGGCTAGAAAGTTACATAAGCTTTCAGAGTCTTGAAAGTCTCATTTCTTTCTGACATTTTAGGAGCCCCCATTACCCCACCATTGAAAAATGTTTTAATCTGAAGAATATAATTACACACTGAGATACCAAATCAATGGACTAAATATAAAGACATATCCACATATCGTATTAACTGCATTGAGGATAAAGTCAAAAGAAAAAATCCTTTTCAAAATATCTTCCAGCATGCCCAGAGGAAGTGAAAGATGGTTTGGTGGTTAAGATTGCTCGCTTCTGTATCAGAGGACTTATATTCAGACCCAAGCACCCACATCAGTCAGGTTACAAACACCTGTTACTTCAGTTTAAAGGATCGAACGTGCTTTTCTGGCCACATGCACTTCCACATACATACGGATACAAACGTTAAGATGAACAACCACACAAATGAAAGAAATATTGTTCAGTGCTCATTAATACGTAATAAAAAGATTAAGTAATTCTACAATTAAAAACTTTAAAAACATTGGCAAATTAAATTGAAAGAATATTCCATATTCTCCTTGAATATGGAAAGATGACTTATGGTAAAGTGTGGACATAATTAAAGTTATGAAAATCACTTTAGTTTCAAAGAAATCTCCCTAAAACTCGAATTACTTTCTTCACATAAAAAATTCTAACATTTCCCGTTCCTCCAAATCAGAAGTACAAATCATGCCCAATTCAAATCAACCAAGAGACAAAGAAATTACATTAGAAATTATACAATACTTACTTTCAAATTACACTACAACATGGTACTCAAACTAAAAACTTCTGGTATAGATATTGGTGGAGGAGAATCCAGGACCTGAAAATATACCTTACTATAACCATTTGCCATTTTCCTAAAAGTATTTATTTATTTTTATGTATATAGATAAGTATTTTTCCTTTATGTGTATATATGTACCAGATTGTTTGATGGTGCCTACAGAGGTCAGCAGAAGGTGACTGATCAACCACTCAATCTTAGAACTCCATTGCCCAACAGCTGCAGATCCATGACAACTATCTACATACAATTGAGATAAAATGCTGGCAACACTTTGAAATAAGCAAACCATCAAGTGCCCAAAACTGCAGAGCACCCACTCCACAGATCACAGTACTGTGTTTGCAATAAATGAGGCACCCTATTTCTGTTGCAGAAGGATGCAAAGCACACACAAAGTCCTGAGATCAAAAGGTTTGAGTTTAGAATATATAAAGAACACAAAACGGTGAATGCCAAGAAAACAAACAACCCAAATAAAGTTGGGGCATGGACCTAAACAGAGGGTTCCCAAAAGATTAAATATGAATGCTTTAAATGTTCACATGCCTTTCTCTTTATTAATTCACTTTCTTTTTTCCTTTTTTGTTTTGTTTTTTGTTTTTTGTTTTTGTTTTTTCAAACAGGGTTTCTCTGTATAGCCCTGGCTGTCCTGGAACTCACTCTGTAGACCAGGCTGGCCTCCAACTCAGAAGTCTGCCTGCTTCTGCCTCCCAAGTGCTAGGATTAAAGGTGTGCACCACCACTGCCTGGCTTTCACATGCCCGTCTTATCATAAAAATACAAGATAAAGTAACATTAAGTATTCATTTTCACAAAGTAAGAATTCTGAAGATTTTTTAAAAAATTAGTAGTAAATACTAGTGCTGTCTTAGAAAGATCAGGAATTCAAGACCCATACATAAATATAGTAAAAGCAATATACAGCAAACCAGTAGCCAACATCAAACTAAATGGAGAGAAACTTGAAGCAATCCACCTAAAATCAGGGACTAGACAAGGCTGCCCACTCTCTCCATACCTATTTAACATTATACTTGAAGTCCTAGCCAGAGCAATTAGACAACAAAGGATATCAACGGGATATGAATTGGAAAGGAAGAAGTCAAATTATCACTGTTTGCTGATGATATGATAGTATACTTAAGTCACCCCAAAAATTCCACCAGAGAGTTCCTAAACTTGATAAACAACTTCAGCAAAGTAACTGGATATAAAATTAACTCAAGCAAATCAGAGGCCTTCCTCTACACAAAGGATAAACAGGCAGAGAAAGAAATTAGGGAAACAACACCCTTCACAATAGTCACAAATAACATAAAATACCTTGGTGTGACTCTAACTAAGCAAGTAAAAGATCTGTTTGACAAAAACTTCAAGTCTCTGAAGAAGGAAATTGAAGAAGACCTCAGAAGATGGAAAGATCTCCCATGCTCGTGGATTGGCAGGATTAATAAAGTAAAAATGGCCATCTTGCCGAAAGCAATCTACAGATTCAATGCAATCCTCATCAAAATTCCAACTCAATTCTTCACAGACTTGGAAAGAGCAATTTGCAAATTCATCTGGAATAACAAAAAACCCAGGATAGCCAAAACTATTCTCAACAATAAAGGAACCTCTGGTTCTGGTAGAATCACCATCCCAGAACTTAAGTTGTACTACAAAGCAATTGTCACATGAATGTAATGCCTAAAAAGGCCAGAGAAGTGAACTGAATCTATATGGATAGGCAGGTAGATCAATGGAATAGAATTGAAGACCCAGAAATGACCCCTAAACCCTATGGCCACTTGATATTTTGCAAATGAGCTAAAACCATACAGTGGAAAAAAGACAGTATTTTCAACAAATGGCGCTGGCTCAACTGGCGGTTAGCATGTAGAAGAAGGCAAATTGATCCATTCATATCTTCTTGTACAAAGCTCAGGTCCAAGTGGATCAAGGACCTCCACATCAAACCAGATATACTGAAATAAATAGAAAAGAAAGTGGGGAAGAGCCTCGAGTACTTAGACACAGGGAAAATTTTCCTGAACAGGACACCATTAGCTTACACTCTAAGATCAAGAATTGACAAATGGGACCTCATAAAATTGCAAAGCTTCTTTAAGGCAAAAGACACTGTCAATAGGACAAAATGGCAACCAACAAATTGGGGAAAGATCTTTACCAATCCTATATCTGAAAGAGGGCTAATATCCAATATATACAAAGAACTCAAGAAGTTAGACTCCAGAGAAACAAATAACCCTATTAAAAATGGGGCACAGAGCTAAACAAAGAATTCTCAATGGACAAATTAAGAATGGCTGAGAAGCACCTAAAAAATGTTCAACATCCTTAGTCATTAGGGAAATGCAAATCAAAACAACCCTGAGATTCCACCTCACACCAGTCAGAATGGCTAGGATAAAAAAACTCAGGTGACAGCAGATGATGGAGAGGTTGTGGAAAAAGAGGAACACTCCTTCATTGCTGGTGGAACTACAAGCTGGTACAACTACTCTGGAAATCAGTTTGGTGGTTCCTCCAGATATTGGAAATAGTACTACCAGAGGACCCAGCTATACTACTCCTGGACATATACCCAGAAGATGCTCCAACATGTAATAAGGACACATGCTCCACTGTGTTCACAGCAGCCTTATTTATAATAGCCAGAAACTGGAAACAAACCAGATGTCCATCGACAGAGGAATGGGTATAGAAAATGTGGTATATCTACACAATGGAGTACTACTCAGCTATTTAAAACAATGAATTTATGAAATTCTTGGGGAAATGTATGGACCTGGAGAATATCATCCTGATTGAGTTAACCCAATCACAAAAGAACACACATGGTATTCATTCTCTGGTAAGTGGATATTAGCCTAGAAGATCGCAATACACAAAGTACAAACCACAAACCATAAAAAACTTAAGAAGAAGGAAGCCCAAAATGAGGATACTTCGTTCTTTCTTAAAAGGGGGAAGAAAATACCCATGGAAGGAGCTGTAGAGGCTAACTTTGGAGCAGAGACTAAAGGGAGGACAATTCAGAGACTGCTCCACCTGGGATTCCTACCCATATTCAGTCATCAAATCTAGACACTATTATGGATACCAACAATTACTGGATGACAGGATCCTGAGATAACTGTCTCCTGAGAGGCTCTGACAGTACATGACTAATACAGAAGTAGAGGCTCACAGCCAACCATTGGACTGAGTACAGGGTCCCCAATGAAGGAGCTAGAGAAAGGACCCAATGAGCTGAAGGGTTTGCAGCCCCTTAGCATGAACAACAATGAAATAACTAGTACCCTAAGAGCTCCCAGGGACTAAACTCCAAACAAAGACTACACATGGGGGGATTCATGGCTCCAGCAGCATGAGTATAGCAGAGGATGGCCAAGTCGGTCAGCAATGGGAGGAGAGGACCTTGGCCCTGTGAAGGTTCTATGCCCCAGTGAAGGGGAATGACAGGAAGTGGGAGAAGGTGGGGTGATGAGCAGGGGGAGGGGAGAGGGAACAAGGGATTGTTTTAGTTTTTGGTTTTTTTATTTTTATTTTTTTCTTTTTTATTTTCTTTTTCTTTTTTCTTTTGGAGGGGAACCTGGGAAAGGAGATATTGTAAATAAAGAAAACATCTAATAAAGAAAATACTAGTGACAACTGATACTGTCAGGATGGAAAGCAGCTCGGAGATTTCTCCCAAAACCTGAAAATAGATCTACCATAGGATCTAGCTATGCCATTATAGACACTTATCAAAAAGACTACTTTGTATTACAGAGACACTGGCTATCTATTGCAGACCTACAATACTAGAAATTGGAAACAGCATAAATTTTTATTTACCGATCACTAGACAATAAAAATTTGATATATTTACACAATAGATTATTGTTTGACCCCTGACAAAATGAAATCTGCAGGAATATGTACAGATCTAGAAAAATTTATCCTCAGTTTGGCAACCCTAAACCAGTAGACCAAATAGTGTATGTTTTCTCTTAAATGTGAATGCTTTTATGCGATATATGTGTATGTTTCATTTAGAATACTGAAATAGGATAGGTAGAAGCGAACATGGGAGAGAGTGATCACCCTAGGAAGGAAAAATTAAAATCATGTTTTAAAGGGATAAAATAGAATAGGAGGATTAAATGGGAAGACTGAAAGGAGGACAGGATGAAGAAGTGAATATGTGGAGAAACAAGAAATACTAAAGGCCTTCTGTAAACTTATGTGGAAGCCTCTTACTCTAGAAGCTTCCCAAAATAAATACATTCACAAAAGGAATTTAAGAAAAATCACCATAGAAGGGGGGTTGCAAAAGCCCCAGTCATAGGCTACCATATAAAATCCCAGCACCAGATATGGCTCTCATCTTTTGAGTTGTTTCCTAGTAGGATCTTGTGTACACACACCCAAATACTACAATCAATTCTACTGGTTATCTTCTGCAACTTGATAGCAAGATCTGAATACTAAAGATACTTGTCATGATTTGAATAAGGATGGCCCCCATATTCACAAATACTTGAATGCTTAAGGAATGGCACTACTTTAAAGGATTAGTAGAGATGGCATTGTTGAAGTGAATGAGGCCTTGTTGAAAGAAATCTGTAAATTAGAGAGGGCTTTGGGTAATCCAAAGCCCATCCCAGGACAAGTGCTTCTCATTTCCTCCTGTCTCTGGATGCACCTGTAGAACTCTTAACTACTCCTCTAGCACCATGTCTGCCTGAATTCAACCACGCCCCTTGCCATGATGACAATAGACTTAATACTAAAACTGTAATCAATCTCCAATTAAATGTTTTTCTTTATAGGAGTTACAATGGCCATGTGTCTTTTCATCACAATAGAACAGTGACCAAGAAAATACCACATAATATGTCATAAAACATGTAAATATACAGTTGTTATCCCATCAGAAGCTTCACCTTGCTGGCTAGCATTTTTTTTAATTTGCTTTTATTTTATTTTATTTTTTTAAATTAGATATTTTCTTTATTTACATGTAAATTTCTCCTTTCCCAGTTTCCCCTCCAAAAAACAAACAAACAAACAAAAACAAGAACAAACCTCTGTTGCCACCCCACCTTCTCCCACTTATTGGCCCTGGCATTCCCCTACACTGGGGCACAGAACCTTCACAGGGCCGAGGACCTCTCCTCCTATTGATGATCAGCTTTGCAATCCTCTACTATACACATGCTGCCAAAACAATCAGTCCCACCGTGTATAGTCCTTGGTTCGCGGTTGGGTCCCTGGGAGCTCTGAGGGTACTAGTTAGTTCATATTGTTTTTTGTCCTAAGGGGCTGCAAACCCTTCAGCTCCATGGATCCTTTCTCTAACTCCTTCATTGGGGACCATGTACTCATTTCAATGGATGGCTGTGAGCCTCTACATCTGGATTAGTCAGGTATTGTCAGGGCCTCTCAGGAGATAGCTATATTTAGGCTGGCTTGTCCTTCCTTCAGTCTCTGCTCCATAGTTAATCTCTGCAACTCCTTCTGTGGGGTATTTGGTTCCCCCTATTAAGAAGGAATGAAATGTCCACCTTTTGGTCTTCCTTCTTCTTAAGTTTTTTGTGATTTGTGGGTTGTTCTTCCTGTATTCTGAACTTCTGGGCTAATAATCATTTATCAGAGAATGCATACCGTGTGTGTTCTTTTGTGATTGAGTTACCTCACTCAGGATGGTACTCTCCAGATCCATCCATTTGCCTAAGAATTTCATAAATTCATTGTTTTTAATAGCTGAGTAGTACTCCATTGTATAGATGTACCACAGTTTCTGTGTCCATTTCTCTGTTGAGGGACATCTGGGTTGTTTCCAGTTTCTGGCTATTATAAATAAGGCTGCTATGAACATGGTGGAGCATGTATCCTTATTACATGTTGGAGCATCTTCTGGGTATATGCCTAGGAGTGGTATAGCTGGGTCCTCTGGTAGAACTATGTCCAATTTCCAGAGGAACCGCCACACTGATTTCCAGAGTGGTTGTACCAGTTTGCAATCCCACCAGCAATGAAGGAGTGTTCCTCTTTCTCCACAACCTCTCCAGCATCTGCTGTCACCTGAGTCTTTTATCCTAGCCAATCTGACTGGTGTGAGGTGGAATCTCACAGTTGTTTTGATTTGCATTTCCCTGATGACTAAGGATGTTGAGCATTTCTTTAGGTGCTTCTCAGCCATTTGGTGTTTGTCACTTTAGAATTCTTTGTTTAGCTCTTCACCCCATTTTTTAATAGGGTTATTTGGTTCTCTGGAGTCTAACTTCTTGAGTTCTTTGTATACATTGGATATTAGCCCTCTATCAGATATAGGGTTGGTAAAGATCTTTTCCCAATTTGTTGGTTGCCATTTTGTCCTATTGACAGTGTCTTTTGCCTTACAGAAGCTTTGCAACTTTATGAGATCCCATTTGTCAATTCTTGATCTTAGAGCAGAAGCTATTGGCTTTCTCTTCAGGAAAATTTCCTCTGTGCCTATTTGCTCGAGGTTCTTCCCCACTTTACTTTCTATTAGTTTCAAGGTATCTGGTTTGATGTGGAGGTCCCTCATCCACTTGGACTTGAGCTTTGTACAAGGAGAAAGGAATGGATCGATTTGCATTTTTCTACATGTTAACTGGCTGGCTAACATTCTTAGTAGTGGAAGGTCCTATACATAATAGCAGAGGAGAGAAGTAACCATCAATCTTACCCAGATACAAATCTTGTGAGCTAAGGAATCACCTATCTGGCAAGACAAAACCAATGGTGCAAGAGTGTCACAGGTGTTATGGGAGCACAAAGCACCTTTTATTATTAGATTTAAGCTCTTCACCACAAGACAGAATAGACAAACCTAACATGGCTAATAAGACTAAAAATCTGAAGCTAAATAGTTCATGACCCTAGAAGAGAAACTTCTATTATTCTAAAATTATTCCTAATGACTTATTGCTACACAAATAGAACCTCACTCAACTCTCAACAAAGGAGTTTCACTTCATAGTAAATAGGAGTTACCACATAGGTCCACAACTGGATAATGTGCATAAATTAAGAGACTTTGGAATCCTAAAACTTAAATGGGATACCTACATTACTCCTCCACACCCCCCCAAGGCTCTGATATATATATATACAGAATGAAGGTAGAAATATTGTAACAAATAGAGGCAATTGATGACTTCAAGGAAACAGTATTTTCCAAAACCAATAGATAAGCTGCTCACATGAATTCACAAAGATGATGGCAACAAGCAAAAGGTTTTCACATATTCAAATCACACAAAATTCCAGTATGGAGAAGTGAGCATGATATCCCATCCTTAAGCAAGAAGTTGTTTACAGTTGCTAGCTGCTGGGAGAAGGACATTCAGTTTGCTTCAGTGGAGTGACACAGGGTGTACTAACCATGGTCCAGGGCTGGACCCATTGTCAGCTGTAGTCAACCAACCCAACTGGTTTCCATAGTTTGATTTTTTATGAGAGAGAAAGAAGTTGGGTGAGTAAAGAGGTGGAAAATCTGGGAGGAGTTTGGAGGAGGGAAAAAGTATGATTAGGCTATCTTGAATGAAATCCTCATAAAATAAATAAAAACATTAGTCAAAGAAAAGAACAAATGCAAACATGTTAATAAAATTCAAAGAAGGCCTGAGTAAAAATGATATACTTTTGAAGAGGGCAGAAATTAACAGGTAAAATTTCAAGAAAACATGCACAAAGAAAAACATAGCATTTCTAAGATCCATCTCCAGTTCCACATCTCAACCTGCAATCTTGGATCTACACTCCTCTCCCTGGTCCATAGTTCTGCCTGCCTTACAGGATGTAGAGTCCTGAATGGTAATGAGAGGGATGGTATGGACATGATCCCAATCCTGAGACAGAGATGGCAGGGTATGGGTCTCCACAAATGTTGATGGTTATTAGGAAATATTCTTGCAGGCAAATTTATCAGGGAATGTCCTCTCTGCCAAAGTTAAAGACTCCTAGGAAGTGAGCATCTATCTCTTTAGCAAAATGTTAAAGGTTGTAACCTTCAGGTCAGCATTTAAGGTTCTAGGAAAGAACAATGAAAACATGAATTCAAAAATTATATAAAGAATTTCTCACTTATTCAAAATATAAGAATGTAACATGAGTAATATGAGGGGTTTCATGAGCCAAAAAGATCATAGGGCAGCTGCACTATGAGCCAACTTGCTAGAAAGATACAAAGACTGTCAGATACAAAGGCAGACAGATTCCTGAATTCAATGTCATCCTGGGACAGAGGGAATTTAGACACAAGTGTGTGTGAGCAGTGATCTCAGTGCTGAAACCTACCCTTATAGCTTATTGTCTATTCTTTCAAAGGCAGGCAGATTTCTAAGTGGGTTTTTGTTCTGTTCTGTTCTGTTTTTGTTTTTGTTTTGTTTTGTTTTGTTTGCAATGTTTAGAGAAATGTGTTTGCTGTCTTTTTCTAGGATTGGAGGGGATGATTTCAAAAATGTTAATTTGTGGGATAATCAAAAGGTAACCTGAAGTGGCTGATTGAATTGATATATAAATAAAAGACTGGCCTTTGGTCTGCTTTTATTGAGCTGTCTGTTTATCTTCAGAGAGCAGTGTCACCAGAAAACAAGGATGTTAGCTTGTACCCCACAATTGATTTTAAGTAGTTCTTTTTTGGCTTCCAAATATCACTTCCTCAGAACCCAAGCCAAGGCTGGTCCTTGTCACCAGGAAGCCTGTTGCCACCCAGAGCATCCAAATAAGATACTCACTTCCCAATTTCCTGCATGCTGGGCCCCATTAGGCTCAGATACTGTGAGGTCAACCGCATTCTTTATGTGCCCCCACGTTCCTGTCCACATCTCTACCTTCACTTGAGAATCACCACTTCACAATCTGGCCCAAAGCTCTGCATGCTTCTTAGAAGATATGTTGCCAATGGGGACAAAGAGTCCCACAAGCCCGCTGCTACCAGTGACTACCAGGCCAGGTAACACCAGAGACAACAAGATGACTAAAGGCATGATCAAAATATGACAAGGAAAAGCTAATGCAATATAGCACCATCAGAAAACAGCTATCCTACTACAGCAAGTACTAGATATCCTGACACATCTGAAAAGAAAGAAAATGACCTTACATCTCATCTCATGAAGAAGATAGAGGCCTTTAATGAATGAATGAATGAATGAATGAATGAATGAATATCTGTTAAAATACAGAAAAATAAAACAAGTCTTTAGAGAGGAAATAAATAAATATAAAAGAAGACAGGAAAATGCAACCAAACAGGTGAAGGAAATGAATAAAACTGTTCAAGACCTGAAAACAGAAATAGAAGTAATAAATAAACCAGAGGTAACCCTGGAGAAAGAAAACATAGAAGAAAAGTCACAAGTATCACCAACAGAACATGAGAGATAGAAGAGAAAATCTCAACCATATGAGATACAATAGAAGAGACGGCTATATTTATCAAGAATATGCCAAATAAAAAGATTCTATTACAAAATATCCAGGAAATTAGGGGCACTAGGAAAAGACAACAACCTAAGAATAAATAAGAGTAATACAAGAAGTTCCCTAGCTCAAAGACCTAGAATATATCGTCAACAAAATCATAGAACAAAACATCCCTAACCTAAAGAAATGAGTGACTATAAAAGTACAAAAATCAAAATAGATTATATAAGAAAAGAAAATCCTCCCACCATGTAATAATCAAAACACTAAATGTACATAACAAGGAAAGAATAGTAAAAGGGAAGGAAAGGACAAGTAACATATAAGGGCGGACCTGTTACAATCACACCTGACTTGGCATCAGAAGCTCTAAAAGCCAGAATGCCCTGGACATCTGTCTTGCAGACCCTAAGACACCATGGATATCAACCCAGACTACTAAACCAGGAAAATGTCCAACCAACCTAGAAGAATCTACATTATCCATGATAATACCAAACTTAAGCAATATCTTTCTACTAATTGAGCCCTACAGAGGATACAAGAAAGAAAAGTTCCAGACAAGGAGAGTAACTATACCCAGGAAAGTACAAGAATTTAACCATCTAACATCAAAACCAAAAGAAAAGAATCACATACACACAATAACACCTCCAACAACAAAATAGCAAGAAGTAACAACCATTGGTCATTAATATCTGCTAACAACGATGGACACAATTCACCAATGAAAAAGAACAGGGTGACAGAGCAAATATACAATTGGAATCCCTCACTCTTCTAAACACAAGGAACACACCTCAGAACAAACATAAACACTACCTAAGAGTAAACAAGGGAAAAATGTTTTCCAAGCAAACTGACTGAGGAAATGACCTGATATAGCCATTCTAATATCTACTAAATTAGTCCTTTCAAAAGTTATCAAAACAGATGGAGAAGGACACTTTATAAGGATCAAAGGAGAAACTGAGCAAGATGATGTCTCAACACACACACACACACACACTCACATACTCACACACACACTCACACACTCACACACACACTCACACACTCACACTC
>JADRCD010110911.1:0-13210 GCA_019843815.1 Montemys delectorum
TGCCTCCAAGATGCAAGAATCTACATGTAGACCCAAGTGACCTTTCCCCAAGTTGGTTTTGATTGGTGAATAAAGATGCTGACAGCTAATTGCTGGGCAGAAGAGACATAGGCAAGGTTTAGGGTTCCTGGGCCTAGGGGGCCAGAGGAGAACCACAAGGAGAGAAGGTGAGGAGGAGGAGGAAGTCACTATAGGTTAGGTGAGTCATGAAAACGTGGCCCTCAGAGCTGGCCAACTGGAGTTAAGAGCAGCCCAGATGAAACACAATAAGTAAGAACTCCGAGTTATTGATAGAAAAGTAGATTCTAATAGCATAAAGGGTAGATATCTGCCGAGCTCTTGTGTTGTTTAGGCTTATTGTAAATAATAAAAGTTGTGTGTATTATTTATCCGGGAACTGAATGTTGAAGGCAGGGTAGAAACCCTGGGTAGGGATTAAATAATTTTGACAAAATGTTGTCACCTTAATGGATGATGATACATGAGAGCTGGATCCAAGAACTTACTGTCCACCTTGCAGGCACCTCTGCCAAAGAGAGTTCTCCTCCTCACCCTGACACGTGTTAGCTACTTACATAATCTTGAGAAGATTGTGGGTCATAGCTTTCTGAACTTCCTTTACCTTTAAAGCCCTCCTAGCTTCATGAGTTTTATAAGCCTTCTTCTTTCAAACTGGAAGGGACAGCCACACAACCCTTGTTACCAAGAAGATGGTCTCTCATTAAGACTTCATATGTGTAGGATGAAGGCGATCACTTCTCAAGAAGACATGTAAATTAAACCTCATTCTCTCTCTTTTACAAACAAAGAAATCAATGGTAATGGTGTTAGCTACATTATACTAGACTGTAGACCTTGGAGAACTAAGACCAATATTTCCAGAATCACTAAATAAATATTGCTTTTATTTGCCATCATTAATGACTTTTAGATGGTATAACACCTTAGACCCAAGATATATGTCTTAAATTATGTATTTATGTAAACATGTTTTAAATAGGTATTGTCTAATAAAATACTGACTGTAATTAATGAAAATATGTTAAATTATATTATTTCAAACAGAGAAAGTTTCAAATATTATTATCAAATTCTCTTCAAAAACAATGAAACAAATAAAAAAACTATACTTAATAAATGGCCCTTTCTTATCCATTTTTACACATTTCCCCCTAGAAATACTGGTAACAAATTTGTGTATAGGAATTATAGTAAACTAACTGTAGCTTTTCCAATGTTAATATTAAACTTTCCCTCCCAAATCTTGAAGGAAACTTTTCAGGATTCGCTTACAAAAGCAGCTGAAAAGAGAATAGGAAGCATAATTAATGACATAAAAGATTGGTAGATTCTAAATGTGAAAGAATATTTTAGTATGTTACCAAAACCTGGAAAGATAGAATTCCTAAGTCCCTCACTGAATAAGTTTGTTGAAGCTAATGCTCTGAAGAAATATCTGTAATGTCTCCCAGAGAGAATCCCCTCTTTCTGTGCTCCATTTTGGAGAGCAATGGTTTTGCTGCAGACGCTGGCCATGTCTTTTAACTGCTTCTTTATGTCTTGTGGTCGTTTTCCTGACTGCTCTCACAAGGCTCCTTCCAGCATTCGTCTATTATCCTGGAGCTGAGCGCAAGCTCACGGTGTCCCTGAAGTCGTCTTCAATCATTTAGCAGCACTTGGGATGATTTCTTTTCATCACTTTATAAATGAGCTAACAAGAGCGGGAAGGGGAAAAATAGGCCTAGTAAAAAATGCATTTTCTTTCCTACAGAGATCTAAATTCCATCAAATATTACTCACTTTGTCATGAACCACTTGCTCCTGATTGTGCAATATAATATTTTATTCATATAATCCATTAAATTTCCCTTAGTCTTTATATTTTCTGTATATTTTTAGATGAATCCTGCTAGTTTTTTATTTTTTCTCCATCTCTAGTGCTCTGTATTCATTTTTCCCTTTCATTACTAGTTAATTTTAAAATGCAATTAGAGAAGATTCCGTTGAGGATGGCAGGCAATAACTGACTCCTTTGTGTTCAATCCTAGGGAAGACGGAAGAACATGGATGTGCCATCAGAGCAGAATGCTTAGAGCAGAAAAAACTAGGAATCTTAAGGATAGAGGATCAAGAGAAGGTCTAGGAAAATTATTGGACATTTTAAATGTTAATTATTGCTTATGTATGGCTAATACATTATTTCCCCATATTTGCTATTTCTGTGATTTTAGTAATAATGACTAACCCCATTAAAGGCAGAGTTTTTGTTGTTTGTTTTTGTTTGTTTAAATCTGGGGACTTTAAAAAGTAGAAACATTTTCATTCTCATAACTCTGGGAGTATTTCCATTTAACACTCAGAAGATCAAGTCTTGCATATCATGTGGGCAGTAGGGTAGACCTGCTTGTAGGGGATGGAGGGTTGTTGGTCAGTGGGCCCCAAAAGCAAAAGAATGTGAGAGTTGGGCAGGCTGACCAGCTCAGATACCTCTCAGGTCCAGATATAATGCTTCCCATTGTTCCAGCCCAACATCCAACCCATCAATGAACTACAGTGCATGAAAAGTCCATTTTACAGATCTACAACTATAGAATCTCCAGGGCAACAACAGGATACCCTAGAGGAGTCCTAGTAAGCATCCAGTATTCATTAGTGGAAGCCAGAGGCCTTGTACTAGACCAGTAAGTCATTGAAATAAACATCTGCAAGCATAGATATGTAAACAAAACTGAATAGTGTAGGACAGACACACTGTGACACATTATAGCTTCCACAATGAGATATTTTTTTCTTCATTGGAGAGGATGCAAGAGTGAAGGGTGAATATGAAGGGAGGGGTGGATGAATGGAATTGGGTGTATGATGTGAAAATCACAAAGTTATACCCCCCAACAGAAGTTCTTTAAGTTAAAATACCACTATTTTAATCTGTATTTAAAGGCTGGTACTCAATTACATATGAGTACATAGGACATTCCACAAAGTCTAAAGAGATGAAAATACATTTCTTAAAGTGCTCCAAAAGGATGAAAACAGTTATTTCCCATTTGGATGCTTGGGGCTACTCTGGCATATAAAGGTGTAGCAGTTTCTTATAAAGCCATGGCATATTTAAAGACAAATTATACAAACGAGAAATGAAAGTGGTACTTTTAAAAGCATGTAGATCTTCATGAAAAGATAAAATAACATGCTTGAAAAAACTGTGGATTGCATTAGTAATGATAAAATGACTAAATTCAGATGTGCTTTGATCCCTAAATGCCAATCAGATATTGTATTAAAAAGGTAGATGGGACTGGCTAAATGGCTCAGTGTGTAATACTTTTGCTGATTAGAATTTGATTACTGGAATCCATGTAAAGCTGTGTAGTGGTTTAATTGACCCTCATAGGGCCATAGGGAATAGCATTATTAGATGGTGTGGCCTTATTGGAATAGGTGTGGCTTTGTTGGAGGAAGTGTGTCATTGTGGAGGTGGGCTTTGAGGTTCCATATATGCTCAAGCTAGGCTTTGTATAGCAGTCTCCTTCTGCTCCCTGTGCCTCAAGATGGAGACCTCTCAGCTCCTCCAGCATCATGCCTGCCTGCATGCTGACATGCTTCCCACCACCATGATAATGGACTGAACCTCTGAAATGGTAAGCCAGCCCTCATTGAATATTTTCCTTTATAAGAGTTGCCATGGTGATGGTGTCTCTTCACAGCAATAAAATCCTAACCAGGACAAGCTGGCTAGAAGGAGAGAATTGATTTCACATGTTTGTCCTCTGATCTTCACAAATGTGATGTGATGTGTGTGTGTGTGTGTGTGTGTGTGTGTGTGTGTATGTGTATGTGTATGAACATGCACAAATACATACATACCCACTAATGGTGAGCAAAGGAAGGAAAGAACACAGTCACTAGCAACCACAATTCTCTGTTTATCAGTTCTTGATGAAGAGGTATAGTATCAGTGGTTTGAATTTATGAGAAGAAAATGGAAGTGACAAGATAAGCAGAGGCCATTTTTAGCTACAAATAGGATAACAACAGTAAAGAGAAAAGAGTTAGGGCATCACAAAGTGTTACCACCAATTCCAATTTAACAATAAGACTCACTACTGTGGAGGAAGTACTGAAACCCTGCAAACATAGTCAAGGAAGTGCACTCTGCAGTCATATATGAGTGTAATAAAACACAAACATGGCTCTAGGTGATCGTCAGATATTAATCATTTCACCTCTGTCTCCATTCTTTTGTCCGTGGGCAATGAGAGTCTGTATAGGTTATTGTGAATGGGTCAAGGGTACACACAGCCGTGCAGTCTCCTTTGAGAAGACTGGTACATAGAAGGCACATCTTTCTTGTCTTTAACAATTAATTGAAATAGATCCCAAAAAACGCTTCTTACTAAAGTTTCAATTCAGTTTCCTTATTAAGCAGTTTTCTATTCTAAGGTGCCTAGAGACACCTTGTTGATGTATTCTTTTCATGAATGCTATCTACACTTCAAACAGTATCAGAAGGGGGTGGGCGGAATATACATTGAAGTCCTCTAGGAGGCCTACTTCACCTTGAAGCATAATAGCACCTCATTTAGTTTGAATTGAGCAAAAGGCAGTTGAATCAAGGGAGGAAGACCACTTGTCTAGTTACTTCTGACTCTATACTTGGCTTACAATAAATAAGAGCATTTAAGTTTACAGTATGACTATAGTCATAACAATTCATAACAGCTCTTTACCCTGAGACACCCTCAACTAAGTATCAACCATAATAAGTATTTGAAAACATTGTTTTTCAACATTGCACTATGTATAAATCTTTTAAAAATTCTTTATAAAATAAATGTAGAGGGCAAAGAGGATGAGTAAGCAGGTGAGAGTACTTATTACCCTACCAGAGGACCAGGACTCTGCTCCCAGCATCTACATGGCAGCTCACAAACGTCAGGGAATCTGATAGCATCTTTTGGTCTCCACAGCACCAGGGAGACACATCATTTACAAACATGCTTGAAAAACACTCATACACATGAAATAAAAAGAAAAGAAATTGCTTCCAAATTTTGCAGTATATTTTTACTAATTGTGGAAATTAAACTAGGGCATCTTTTCTACTTAAATTTTGCCATTATCAATTTGCTTTCAGGTAAAGCTGATAATTTTGTACTAGTTCATTTACCCATTGCTTTAGTTTTGTGCTTTCTCCTCTCTCCCTTTTCTGTCCCTCCCCTTTCTCCTCTCCCTCCTCTCCCTATCCTTCCTCCTTTTCCTCCTCTTCCCCTTCTCCATCTCCTATATTCTTTCACAATGGATGTACACTATGGGTCAGGGACTATGGTACCCCACATTTTATTTTATTAAATATCTTCAATTGTCACAACAACCCCTAATCCTCACAAGGGATAAGAAGTAAACAAGTCATAAAACATAATATGAGCCTAAGAAAATAAGCCAGAACTTGTATTTTAGATTTAAATTGTGTTGTTGCAAACAAAGGAGTTTTGGATTTTCTTCAAGGAATAAAAGAGGCTTTTTTCTTTCTTTCTTTCTTTCTTTCTTTCTTTCTTTTTTTTTTTTTACAGAAACTAAAACACGGACACAGGGTTTACAGATTCTAATCCTGTTGCCTTCTCTGTGGTTTAAAGCTATAAAGCAAGAGACCATTAAATGTTGTTTTAAAAGGCTGAATAAGACTTGACACAGGCCATTGGCATTTGATGACTGGCACCCGCCTACTCTTAGTTTTGTTTCTCTCAGAAGAATGTACAGGAGGAACATCACTGAACGGAATCCAGGCCAAGCAAACATATGGTAACAGATAGCTTTCAGATGAGGTAATTTTGAACTGAGATTTCTCAGAGAATTGCTTTTCCCTGAAGACTTTTTATAACAGGATCTTTAAATTCTAGCCATAAAAGAGCTGGAGAAAATGACCCTCTAAAATCTAAGAATATGCTCAATTCTGTTCTCTGAAATTAATTCTGGGAAGATATCCATATTATTTTAGAATAGCAAACAGATTTCTCTGGTGGACTTGTGCCAGCAAAGAGGTAATGTAGACGTGAAGTGTTCTGCTCTACTATAGAAGCGTGAAGCATCCCTCTGATGACTCAGGAGAAGAAAGAGTGCCCCTCTTTTGCCAGGCTTCAGGTAAACTATCATGCTATTAGTTAGCATTACTGTCTGCAGGTCTGCATAAGGTCAACTGTTTTATCACTGCATATGATTAAGCAGAATGGTTAGAATCTTATGTGGAAAATAAAACAAAGTGAAGTAAATCAGCATTATAGTACACAAAACTATGCATGTTAAGCATTGTGTCAATGTGGCCAAAATCTCGTATTAATACAAACATGTTGACTAGTTAAACAAATAAGACTTTGTTATGATGACTTAATGCTCTGTTAATTTAATAGCCAGGAATTAATATTATAATAGAGAGCCATGGCATTAACAGTAACAACAGATTAGTCCTTAAAAATAAGACAGCTGTGGTATTGATTTTATCATATTGCATGTGACAGCTTGCTTCCTTGATCACATTCAGTCTGTGGAATGGTACCATTATTTTTACAAAGAACCTGAAGCACAGTGAGGTTAAGCGATGACTTCAACGTCACAGTAAAAATTTTGTGGAGCTAGGATTTAAGGTCAAGAACATTTTCACTTGTTCGTTTATTTATTTATTTATTTATTTATTTGTTTATTTGTTTGTTTGTTTATTACCTCTGAGACATGGTATTACTATGTAGTTAGCCCAGGGTAGCCTGGGACTTGTTTTGTAGACCAGATTGATCTTGAACTCATAGAGATTTGCCTTTCTTTGTTTTCTGAGTACTGGGATTAAAGATGTACACGAGAGTAGAGCAATAGTCATCTCTTGGAGGAAGTAGCACATAAATTATGCTTTCAAAAGCAGTCATAGTATGATGCATTCCTGCTATGTACTCAATGAGTGACACCAGGGATGAAGGTATGTGACAAACACTTTAAAGTATCCAAAGGAAAAAAAAAACTATAGCACTCAATAATAACTCAATAACAAGACTGTAAAAGGAAAATATAAATGCATTCCAGACTGTAACCAAGGCTTTGAGGAATAAATAGCATTCCTTGAAAAAGAAGATCATGTTATAGGCAGCCCACCATAGAAGGCCATTCAGACACACTTTACAATAAAGAGAAAGTCTTTATTCTAGCTGGCTGGGATTACACTCAGACATTTGGGACTGAACTGCAGCATGAGCATTTCGAGCAAGGAGTTTTTAAAAGCAAAACTACTAATGTGGTATCTGGCTCTGCAGCTACAGGACAAGGTTTCCATAAGTGGGCAGATTAACAGCAGCTACGATAAATTAGCTAGGGCCACTTGACCTTGGGTTGCAAGGATAGAGTTGGGTACTGATTGATGGGATTCTCTATCAGGGAGATCAAATTCTAGTTAAACCTGAAATGGGCTGAAAAATCAAGAGTACAAGATGGAGGGACCTTTGCACTGCCATGCTCTGGCATATTCCCCATGATTTTATGACCATGAGTCAAACTGTTGATTTGTCCCATGGTGGGAGCATAGTTGATCATAAGTATCAGTAGGTTAGTTAGGCATGCACTTGCTTATGCAGGGTCCCAGTGTTACCTGGTCAGAATAAGAATCAGCAGTCTGGCTAATGCTGACAGTAATGTGGTCAGCTATGGGGGTCAGTTGAACCCAGAATGATACCAATTATCTGATCTATGTTTTCTTCCTTTCCTTTCTTTGAGCATTCCCTCTGACCATAGGAGGTTTGCCCTAATTACCACTGATTAGTGGCATAGAAGCAGCACTTTTCTCCTAAGGCCACGCAAAGTCTTCCCTGTTTGATACAAATGAGGTCTAGCCTCCCTCAGTTCTGTACCTCTGCTAGGGAGTCAACTTGGTTCTGCAGCCTGGAAATAGAATTCTCCCAATGGCTTAGGTCTAAGACTATCTGGGAACTGATTTCCCTAAAGTTTTGATTTTCAACAATCAAGGCTGAGGTGCCAAGGGTAATTGTACTGGCTATTCCTGCCCTTACTGGGATCAGGACCAGAACCAAGACTTGTTTAAACTTCGTAAACATTAAGTCGAGGACAATATGAGCTATCTCTTTTCCATTATAGATAGTTATTGTTAGGAACAGCCGCTTTGATCTCGTCAGAAAGCACCACACTTTGGGTCCAAACAGTTCCATGTAAAGAGGTTTAATTAAGAGAAGGAGAGGGGGCAGTAGCGCGGAAAGAGAGAGAGAGGGGAGAGAGAGAGAGAGAGAGGAATGCTCCTCCTATTTATATCATCGCTGACGTGTACAGCTGCGTAAAGGTGATTCCAACGGATTCTGGGAATATGGTGGCCTGTTGCTCGGCAACAGGTCTCTGAGACATGCCTATGAGTCACTACAGCCTTTGGATGCTAACAGTTATATAATGGGAGGATAACAGATCAGCAGGGATGCGGCATTCCAGTGAGTCAGAGGAGGCATGTTTAGTCAAATGGTTTGTATAAGCCAGCCAGTTATTTGAGTACATGATACAGGAATCTGGTCAAGGCAGGACAATTCACCATTGTCAGGGCATGTATAAACATGGTTCCTTAAGGCCTTTTTCTAGCCACTCTTCAACTTGATTTACTAACTTCTATCTCTACCTTCTCTAGACCTACTTTGTTCCAGTCTTGGAAGGGAGATAAGAGAGTAGAGGACCCCTGGAAAGACAGAGTTTGTTATAAGCTGGTCTTCTGAATTCTCACCTCCAGGTTCGGGACTGATGGGGATTGTGCATCCTAGGCAGTAAGTCTGGTAAGGCTTACCTTTTGAGCAGCCTGAGAGTCAACTGGCTGTCCGTCTGGATTGAGTGTTTCCCGTGAGAAGAAGCTTCCCTGGTATTCTCAAAAAAAGAAATGCATTCCTAGGTGTCCTTATAAAGGCAAGGTTCTGAAAGCCAGGAAGCTCATAGAAACAAAGGCGGGAGCAGACCTTCCCTCCTCCGGCCAGTTTCCTCTTCTGCCCTCTATTGGTAGACTCTAACATGGAGCCAGTTAACAAAGGAGAAAAAAATAAGCTGCAGTCTGGGCTGCAGTATCAGAACACAGAAACAAAAGGTGTTTGTGGCTTTGTCTGGGTCAGCTTGGGGTCCTCTGTGAAAATACCTTAGACTGGATAATTTCGTAACAGTAGAAAGCCATTGCACCATTCATTAAGATGAGAAGTTCAAGACCAAGTTGCTAACAGATCTGCGGTCTGATGGCAGCCCATTCTTCACACTATTTTATTTGTCTTCACGTGGCAGAAGGAGTTTTAAAGCTGTGCCAGGTTTCTTTGTATAAACATAATTTAAATCATGAATACTCCACCCTAGTGACCTAGTGATCTCTCATAAGTCTTATATGTGATAATATAGGAACACAGTTGTTATTTGCTTTTGTTGTGACTAAAATACCTGATAAGAAACTACTTACGTGAGGTATGATTTCTTTGGTTCATAGTTTGAGGGCACAGTGACACAGTGTGCAGTGTCAAGGGAAGGCGTGGTGGTGAGCTCTTGTCTGTGGGAGCAAGAACACGGATTTGCTTGCTTATATCTCAGACCACCAGGAAGCTGAGGTCTACAGCGCTGAGGCTGTGAACCTCGAGGCTAACCCTCAAACCCAACCCACCTAGGGCACACTTCCAAAAAACTACATAGCTTCCCCAAACAGCTTTACCATTGAACAGTTCAATGTTCAAGCACATTTTTATCGCACGGGAACCACTTCATAGGACCACGTCATATCTAAATCACAGCTCTCTGTTCTTGCCCTCCATGGATAAGTACCAGGGCTATCACATCACAAAAAAATATATTCAGTGCAACCTCAGATGTTGTCATAGCCCAACACTGCTCTCAGACGTCCTAAGGAAAGCGTCTTCTGATATGCAGAAACAAGTCTCATAACTAGATTATTATTAGACTATTTATATATTTACTACTATAACTAGATTGTTTAGGAAGCTGTATATAGAGAGAAGGTAGAAAAAAGAGGTTTGGTCTGACTTTATGTAGGACCATGTTTATTCACAACAAGAGGCACTTTTGTCAGCCACAGTGCGGGCAGGTGACATGCCTACAGAGGGTGGGATGCAGATCCTGACAGGGGTGGAAATTACTTCCGTGGTCTGCAAGGGAAGTGAGGCTGGAAAGTGGAGTCTTTCAGCAGGAAACTGTCTCTGAGAGGATACACAAATGCAGGGGAGGGGTGTTTTTGTTGTTTTCTGCTGAGGAGGGTCTTTGTCAGAGGGGATAGCTCTGAGTCCATTGAAGAGCCATCCTGTGGTCATGTAGCTGGGGAGAGTCTAAACTTGTTTGGCTGCAATGGACATGTGTTTGCCATCCTGTACTCCTGAGGAGACCTTAAAAATTATTAGAGGGCTAGAAGCAGATGATTTTGCCACAGAATAAAACCGTGAGATTTCCTGAGAAGGTTTGGGAAGCGTAGGATCATAGGCAGGAGAAACAGAGTGGGCTGATGAGAGAAAGTCACAAAGTGTGGATTCAGGGTGACAGTGACTGATTGCATTATCAGGACTGTAGCACCAAAATGAGCTAATGGAAGTAGCAGGGGGCTATAAAGCATTGAAGAAATAGAACAGGAGGGTCCATTAGTTCCCTTTGCAAAAGTCACCTGAGCTGCTTTCAGGGGGTTCCGGCACCTATCTTTTCTGTAACAGCTTCATGACTGGCAAAAGGCAATGAGGTGGGAAACAGAGTGTCTCAGAAGAGGGAGTTGTGAGGGACCATGGTAAAATGGACAGCGGGCAATGATGCAGAATACTCATGAGGAGTTGATTGTGCAATTTTGTAGAGAACATTAAGAGACAAAGTTACAGGAGAAAAGCTTTCACACCAAGATTAACAGGATTCAATATAAGGTTAAATAGAATTCATTATAAGGTTAAATATAATTTTAGTAGAGGTTAAATGCAATTGTACAACTGGCTGGACCTTGACCCAGAGTTCTGTAGAAGGATATGGTAAGTGTAATTAACTGTTTGCTTATATCAGACTCCTTATATCAGACTCCTGAATAAGAAAAAAGCACCTGGAAGCTATATATACAAAGCCAGTTATAGTAAGCATCCAAGGAATGAATTTGAACAGAAAGTAATTGGTATTGCTTGCTTACACAAATGGTGAGCTTTTCATACTTATATCAAACACTATTAATTTTTTTTGCCATTCTTTTTTTTATTAGATATTTTCTTTATTTACATGTAACTTTTCCCTTTCCCAGGTTCCCCTCCAAAAAACAAACAAACAAAAACAAGAACAAACCCCTTTTGCCTCCCCCCTCCCCATGCCTGCCACCCTACCCTCTCCCACTTATTGGCCCTGGCATTCCCCTATACTGGGGCACAAAACCTTCACAAGGCCGAGGTCCTCTCTTCCTATTGATGATCGAATTTGTAATCCTCTACTATACACATGCTGCCAGAACATTCAGTCCCACCCTGTATAGTCCTTGATTGGTGGTTGGGTCCCTGGGAGCTCTGAGGGTACTAGTTAGTAATTGTTGTTCGTCCTAAGGGGCTGCAAACCCTTCAGCTCCATAGAACATTTCTCTAACTCCTTCATTGGGGACAGTGTACTCAGTTCAACGAACGGCTGTGAGCCTCTACATCTGTATTAGTTAGGTATTGTCAGAGCCTCTCAGGAGATAGCTATATGCTTGTCCTTCCTTCAGTCTCTGCTCCATAGTTAATCTCTGCCACTCCTTCTGTGGGCAAACACTATTATTTAATGAACACAACCTGATTATCTCAAGTAAATCACAATTTTTGGTCAGAAACAAAAAGATGCAGTAAAAATTTGAAAATTGTGACTATTACCTTATATGACCATACTTAGTATTTTAAAACATAACTTAATACATATTTTCATGAACATGAAATAGTTATACCTACATAAAGTAATTACATTATATATAGTGAGGCTACATAAAGAGACACTTTAACTCTAGGTTGTATTCTCCCCCGAAAAAATAACCTTATTTTTAATTTTAAATTTAAAAATAGTCCCAGAGACAGTGACCACCTTGCTTTCTCTTCAGCAGTCTCTTTTCTAGAACATCACGAGTTAATTACTCAAGCCAGTGACTACCATGTCAAGAGTAAATAACTTATTTTACAGTTTTTGAAAATTAACCCATCTATGGGCATACCACCCTGAATGCGCCCGATCTCGTCTAATCTTGGAAGCTAAGCAGGGTCGGGCCTGGTTAGTACTTGAATGGGAGACCCCCTGGGAATACCGGGTGCTGTAGGCTAAAATAATTAATTAATTAATTAATTAATTACATAAATAAAAGAAAATTAACCCTATTAGCAGAAACTTTAAGATATTCTCCAGAAAGGCTTCATTTCTTATACTGAATGAGTAGATGAAAGATCAAATCAGTCAGTCACATCAATTGTACTCTAAATAGTTTGCATTTAGCATAGACTGAGTTGATAAATATAGCTGGGGCAAACTCTTCTCTCCTGTTGACAGGCAGTCCATGCTGATACTGGTAAGAGGATTACCTAACACCATTCTACTTAACAATATATTTGTGGTTTCGAGGAATAATTTATAAAGCAAGATACCAAATTAAATGAGCTTTAACAAATATTGGCTTCTGGAAGTTCTTAGAAACATCCCCAAGCATCCCTGACAAAACCTGCATAGCCCTTATAGACTAGAAGGTGAGATGGCAGGCATTGGTCCTTGAGCTCTCCATCTGGGTAGAGACTAGTTATATACTCAGGGTACCACAGCTGAGCTCAGATTGGAAAGAATCTCCTTTATCTAAGTCCTCTCCTCATGGAGAATCTAAAGGCTTGAGGGATCACCTAATAGAATAATTAGTTGGTTCTATAGATATAAAACTGTCCAAAGATGCTGCTTGGATATCCCGAATAATGCTCCAAAGCTGTGAGTTTGATGGCACAGTATCAGGAATACCATGAGGGAGCATGGGTGGTTAATAATGTGGATCCTGGTGTTAGCTTTTGATAAGAGAGAGAATTGAGAGACAAGGTATTAAGGTTAGGGTTATCATGCAGCTCATACCACTTGGGTAGTTACTCAGTTCAAAACATCCTCAAGTATCTTTTTTTTCTTTTTTTTGAGACAGGGTTTCTTTGTGTAGCCCTGGCTGTCCTGGAACTCACTCTGTAGACCAGGCTGG
>JADRCD010110922.1:0-14581 GCA_019843815.1 Montemys delectorum
TTTAGTCCCTGTTTTAATAGAGATAACAGCCAGCTGTTCTAAAGCCAGCTGATGAACTTATTGTATTAGAAGCAGAGAAAGAGAATTACGTATAGGTGAGAGAACACATAAACTTCAGGGAACTGTATGAAATCAGTTCTAATCCCACACAGAAACTCAAAACCATTCCAACCTGAGACAATCAATCGACTAAGGCATCCATTCACACCTTGGCATCTGTACTTTCTCTCTCTACAAACAAACAAAGCAGTGCTGCCAATCCAATATCTCTCAAATATCTAGAAGAGAATTCCAAATGATTACTCTTGCTGAATCTTCTAGAGTTGAGCATGGCTTAATTGAGGCATTGTATAAAAGTAACTCTAACCAATTCATTTACCAACCTCTTATTTTATACTGATAAGCATGATCTGCGTTCTCTGCTAATGACCACAACACTATGTTTCACACACACACACACACACACACACACACACACACACACACACACACACACAGTCTGTTGAATATAGTCATTAACCAACAAACTAACAAACTGCCCTTTGAATCATCCCATATGGAAAACTGACAGACACAATGTTTCAGGCAAGCTTTGCATGGTTCTATTTTGAATCAGACCAGACTGTATATTTATTGATACTATTCAGTGAGACTCAGTCTCCAGTAGCTATCCATCATCTCTAAATGGAAACTGAACCTCATTTGATGGCCCACAATCTGTCGTCCGCGCAGGTTTCCCGCCGGCAGGAAAACACGGGCACACACACAGGATCCTTCTGCAGCAATTGTTTATTACATCTTCTAGAGGGCGACACCCGACACCCGAAAAGGCACTGCTTATATATACCCTGGAGCGGCATGCTCATCTCTGATTGGCTGTTTGCTCAGGAGCGTAATACGCCCCGGGATGGCTCATGACTTGGCGCTCTCTGGCCCTAGGCACATGCGCAATTTACCTGTAAACTTGGGAGAGCAGCGGATGTCATCGCCATCTGCTGGCTATCACCGCTCACTGCAGCTCTCTACAACAATCCCTCTTCTTTTCCCCTGTCCTCTTCTTCCATCCTAGGAAGTCCTTTCAAGACCCAGAGACTAAAAATGTGCCTTATTCACTGTGATATGTCTTAGTACCACCAATCTTCTGCCACGACAGAAACAATCTGTGACTCTGGAGTGCACAACACAGTGCCTGAGTCCCACCTAACTATTGACATTTTCAATGTGGCTAATGCAAATTAAGACCCAGCTTTCTTCTTTCTTTCTTCCTTCCTTCCTTTCTTTCTTTTCACTGAGTCTGCAACTCCACTGAATAGCTCAAGTCTAACCCTAGACCCTACCCAACTAAGAATTAGTTCTGTTTTGATTTTCTTCCTGGTTCTTTTTTATGTCCTCCTAATTCCCCCTCCCACATTTTTGAACAATCTAAATCATGGAAGAATTAGAATACTAATAATATATATTCATTTATCAGCAAATTTCACGAGTTTCTCCTTTTTTTTCTTTACTGCAGAGTACTATTCAATTGTATTTATGGAATATGCTTTTCTAATCCACTTCATTTGTTGGTAGACATGTAGGTTGAATCATTTCTCAACAGTATTAGCCAGGGTTTTCTTAAGGAACAGAATTGACAGATTATGTAAATATCAGCACCTGATGAACTTGATACCAAGAATTAGAGAAAACAAGAAACAAGCAAAATCATCCTTCCTCTATCTCTTTCTATGTGGGCTGCCACTAGAAGATATGGCCCAAATTTGGGATGAGTCTTCTCAACTCAAATGACCCAAGCAAGAAAATTCCTCACTGGTATACCTAGCTGTTGGGTTTGGCTTTTAGTCATTCCAAATGTAATCAAGATGATAACTAAGATTAGCCTGCATAATACAAGTTATGGATTGAATAATGGACATAGATATTAAAGTGTCTTTCTGGTAGAATATAAAGTTTGCTGGATATATGCCCAGGAGCAATTTAGCTGGATCATATGACAGTGCTATTTCTAGTTTCCTGATAAACTTACAGACTGATTTGTTTAGATTCCCATCAAAACTCTATCCACATCAGCATCAGTTGTTACATGTATTTTTGATGACTGTCTTCCTTACTGAGGCGAAGTAGATTCTTTTTATACTTTTTATTGATTCTTTGTGAAATTCCCATCATACACTCCAATCCCAATCATCTTTTAGTACTTTCATATCTGCCCCCTACCCTTGCAACCTCCCTCACTCAGAGAAAACAAAAACAAAAAGTAGAAGAAAAAGATCTTTTCATGGAAGCTGTGGTGTATCACAATGTGTCATACCCTTTTTACCCAAATAGCTCTGCTGGCAAATGTTTATTGCAATGAGTCTTTCATATGGTTCAAAGCCTCGGGTTTCTGATACACAATCAATATAGAATCTTCACTGGGACTCCCCTCAGATAAACTGTTGTTGCTCTGTGTCACAGAGATCTTGTAGCTTTAGATCTGTAAAACTGGCTTCTTGATATGCTCCAGTAGTTTCATAGATGTGATGGGTGTTAGGGTAGGCCAACTCAGAGCCCTGAATTTGGACCTGGGTAGAAGCTAATTTGGTCAGCCCACCAGCTGTCCTGTGCCTGCACAACCTTGGCAAGCTCTATGGTGCTGACCAGGCAAGCCTCAGGGAACACTCTCCCAAGTGCTGCAGCTGGTGAGGGGCAGGGATCGCTCTACTACACTCATGCCATCAGGGCCAGCTCTCCCACACCAACCCCATAAGAGCCAGATCTCCCTTGCTACCCAGGTGGGTAGCAGGACCTGGTCTCTCGAAGCAGGCAAGGGACATGTCCATCTCAGCACAGTGCTCTGAGATCAGCATGACATCAAGTAGCACCCCAGACCAGAGATATCCACAAGGCCTTTGGTAGTAATACTCAGATGTCAATTAAGATCCTGGCTGCCATAGAGCCACAGACCCAGTCATGACCTGGCTACCCAGGCCTCGACTTCTCCAGGGTGATTATGCAGGCTTTTTCTCTCTGCCATTGCCATTCTCTCTGCCATTGCATCACCATTACCACGACTCTAGTTCCTCTTCCTTCCATAGCGCACAAATTGTTTGGCTTTGTTTTCTATCCCATCTCTCCAGTGCATACTTTTTCTTTCCCATCTCTCCAACATATCTGCTCCTTGTAGTGGTGCCGGGGTGCTTTGTTATCTCGCCCTTCCAGCCACACTCCCACAGGATAGGTACTCGGGGAGACAGAATCTTAAAGTACTTTTGATTTAGATTTCTTTGTGGCTAAAGATGTTGAACAATATTTAAGTGTTTTCTAGACATTCATATTCTCCTGAGAATCTTCTATAACTCATTTTAAATTGGGTTATTGTCTTAATATTTAGTTTTTTGAGTTCTAATATGTTCGGGACATAATCCTTTGTTGCATGTATAGCTGGCAATGATTTCCCCCTTTGTGTGGACTGCCTATCCATTTGCTTCACAATTTCCTCTGTTACACACTAGCTTTTGTAGTCCCATGAGATCCCACTTGAAGATTGTTACTCTCATTTCCTATTCTACCGGAATCTTATTCAGAAAGTCATTACCTGAGCCTATAAGTTAGAGCACACTCTACTTATTTTAGAAATTTGAGTGTACCCAAGCTTATGTTGAGATCCTTATGCATTTGTGGTTGAAGTTTATTCAGGGTGAGAGATAAGGGTCTACTTGATTTTTCTGTGTATTTAAATTCATGTTTAAGCATTTAATCTTCCAGAAGCTTCTAAGAAAAGTTCATTAATTCAGTGAACATTATGCATGGATATTATTCTCAACTATAAGAGGCATTTATATCTTAGATTCAGAAAAAATATACTATTATTTAAAATCATTTTATTGATAATATTTCAAATACCACAGATTGAGCTCTTAACGTAGGGAGCTAGCTACATTTGTAACATATTCAAATCTTTTTCAAAAATGAAAGTGGGTAACTTTCTAAAAAAAAAAAGGAGAAAGAAGAAATGAAAGAATAAACAAACAAACAAACAATTTCAGGTTTCCTATCACCATTTATTGAAGATACTGGTTTTTTTTCTCCAACCTATATTTTTGGCATATTTGTCAACAATCAGGAAACTAGAGTTGTATGGATTTAAATTTATGTCCTCCACTGTGTTACACTAATTTATGTATCTGTTTGGGTGTTAGTACCATGCAGATTCTATTACTTTGTCTCTGAGGTATAAGCCAGTATGGTGGTATACCTCCTGCAATATTTTGTTATTGTTGTTGTTGCTGTTGTTGTTGTTGTTGTCATTGTTGTTGAAGGTTATTTTGGCTATCTCTGACCTTTTGTGTCTCCATAAAAATTTTTGTATTCTGCTTTCCTACATCTGTGAAGAATGGCACAGGAATTTTGATTGGCACTGCACCAAGGATATAGATTGCTCTTAGTAAGGTAACCACAGTCATTGTCACAATATTAATTCTTCCAATCCATGAGACTAGAATATGTTCTACTGTCTAATTTTTCATTGTACAGTTTTTCATTTTCTTAATTATGTTTATGACCAAGATATGTGTGTGTATGTGTATGTTGCTAATAGGATTATTCCCTAATTACATGTACCCAGAAAGACAGTGTGTCATATGTTCTCTCACACACACATGAACCTAGTTGAACTCTTCAGTTTGATATTTAATGTTGTCTTAAGAGTTCTATGATAAAACATCATAAGCAAATACTGCTTAGAGATGAAATAGCAGTCCAGCACTAAAAGAAGTGAGAGCAGACACTGGAGCTGGAACCTTGAAGAAGGAACTGAAGCAGAAACCATAGAGAAACGTGGATTATTGGCTTAATCCTCATTGTATAGTCACTCTGTTTTATTGTAGATCCTAGGATCACCAGCCTAGGGCTGGACCTTTTTATAACAATCATTAATCAAGAAAATGCACCAGAGTCTTGCCCATAGACCAATCTGGAGGGAACATTTTTCTCAACTGAGGCTGTCTCTTTCAGAATGACTCATATGTTAAGTTGACATAAAATACAAACAAACAAACAAACTAGCACAAAGACCAATAGTCAAAGACCGGGTCCATTAAAAGGCATTGCTCCCATAGGTCCCGGAGTAGACAGATGGCCACTGAGTCCTTCTTACCCCAGAAATATAATAGAACCATATGAAAAAGGTAGAAAGCCCACATAGGTGGAGAAAAATTGTTTGACAACCAGAGAAGGTTAATCCAAAGAATTATAATTTAATATTAATCATAGATAAATTAATTACACTTTATTTAAGTTTTGGAACTGTTACATTATTGTGAAATATGATTGTGATATGTGTGTGTTATTTTTCTTTTATTCTTCTGTAGTGTCTACTAAGTGTGAACCAAAAAAAATCTAAACAGAGTTTACGATAACCCACTATTCCTTATAAGTATTCAACATATTAAACTGATACATATAATAAGTTAATATATACAGATCATATAGTTCTGTCTTTAGTACACAGGTTCTCAATAGTCACAGAAGAAAGACATCAGAACTCAAGTGAGACAATTTATAATGAACAATAACTAGAAATGTTTCTTGGACCAGCAGAGAAAATTATTGCCTTCTTATTGCACTGAAACACACATAACATACACTTTACCCATGCACAGTTTAGTAGCACTGAAAGTATTAACAGTAATATGTAGCCGTCATTGCCTTCCATCCTAGAACTTTTTGAAAGTCCCAAATTAAGCACCTGCAGTCATTAAGCAATGACTTTTGCATTTCTCTCCCAAGTCCCTATCAATTGCCTTTGTTTCTTCTGTTCTTAGCATTTAGGGATGAAGTTGCTAATGAGTTGGCTCAGAAGTTAAGAACACTGGCTGATCTTCTAGAGATCCTAACTTCAGGTGCCAACAGCCACATGGCTGATATCCTCTTCTGGCATGTAGGTATATGCACATGTACATGCAAACAGAGCACTCCTACATTTAAAAATTCATAAACAAATAATGGTAGTTAAATGTTTCATTTTCAAAGTACTACACTTTCTTGACATTAGCCATTCTCACTAGAAACCTACAATGGTTCCAATTTCTACACATAACTACCAACATTTTTTCCTTTGTAAAAGATGAAATCTGAGTGATCTTTGACTGGAACACCTTCTGTACTTACTGCTGTAGTTGAACCACTCTCATACTGCTACCTTTATTGGAGGTCCAGCCATAAGCTCCCCATATTTATCACTCTATCCCCATCTGCCTGCTCTGACCATTATATCAAAGCAGACCAATGACGTCCAGAGAACAGTAGAATTTATCTTCAGGGTATCTTAGAAGTATATTTCCAGCAAACTGCATGTTTTCTCACTGTCCCTAGCTTACCCTCTCACAGGCTATCCAGAGATGGTACGTCACTCTCTATAATGCTGGTTTCTAACCTTCCAAATGCTGTGACTCTTAAATACAATTCCTCTTGTGATGTTCCCCCACCCATGAAATTACTTTGCTACTTTATGACTGTAAGTTTGAACTGTTAAGAATTGTAATGATTTTTCTGAGAGCCTGATGCAACTCCTTTGACTGGGTTGTTCAGCACCCAAAGGCATCTTGGCCCACAGGTTGAAAACTGATGCTTTGGAATAACTGGAATGGAAATAACTTAAGAATGGAAATATCGAATACATGAGAATGTGGAAGAGATCAGTTAAAAAAAATAACAGACAAAAACCAACCATGATCTCCAAATTGCTAGAAAAGTTTAACTAAGCTACCTCTTCTGTCTGAGACTTGTTTTTGTTTTTTCTCATTTGTACCAGATCAAGTCTTTCAGTGAAAAAGTTTGATGACTCTAATTTCATCTATATAAATATAAACATGTGTATTAGCAAATTAAGTAATTCCATTAATAATTGTCTTAGGGTTTCTATTGTTGTGATAAAACACCATAACCAAAAGCAAGCTGAGAGGAAAATGTATATTTTGCTTAAAATTCCATATCATAATGTATCATTAGAGGAAGTCAGGACAGGAACTCAAGCAGTACTGGAACCTGCAGGCAGGAGCTGATGCAGAGGCCATGGAGGAGTGCTGCATACTGGCTTGTTTCCAATGGCTTGTTCAGCATGCTTTCTTATAGAACCTAGGACCACCATCCAGGCATGGCATCAGCCACCATGAGCTGGGCTCTCCCCATTGATCATTAATTGAGAAAATGCCTTATAGATAGATTTTACAGAGGTATTTTTATAACTTCTTCCTCTCTGATGACTTCAATTTGTGTCATGGTAACACATAAAACCAGCCACTACAACTGACCCCTTTCAACTTGACACACAAACACATCACTATTAAGCCACAACCCTTCCTTTCTTGTTTATCCCCAAAATCTCACATTAAAAATATAAATAACTTTAAAAGTCCCACACTCTTTACAAGTTATTAAAATACACTAAAATTTCAGTCTCTTTAAAATATCCAATCTCATTAAAAATCTAAAATCTCTTTTAAAAGCTCAAAGTCTTCTCAGCTTTGGATCTTATAAAATTCAAAGGTAAATTAAATACTTTCTTTAAGAGAGAAGAACCATAGAAAGTCACAATATGAACCAATCAAAATCCAAAAGTATAAATAGTTCAACGTTCAGTGTGTGGGATTTGCACATAATCTTCTGAGCTGCTCCAAAGGGCTTGTTCCAGCTTTCCTCTCTGATGACTCTAACTTGTGTCCAGTAGACACACAAAACCACTCTGTATAGAAATAAACTACAGAGTCCACTTCTTATGGTGGTTTGTGCTGTCTGATATAAGACAAATGGCCATAGTAAAATCTGATGCCTAAGCAGACAGAAAAGAGCAGAGTAGTAGGCACAGAAAGAGACTAATGAACAGCACCTAAATGCTGAGCAACACTGAGCCACTCAACACATGTAGGATATGTGCCATGTATATTAGCTTTCCTCAGCTTAATACTTAAATCCTGAAACATGATGACTGATGTAAAATGGTAATTCATTGAGAAAGTAATGGATTTCTTTTATTTATCTTCCTTCCTTGCTTAATACCTCTTGGAACTTAACCAAAAGCAAGCTTCACCCAGTCTCTACCAGGGTAGTTTAGCAAGGCTGTATTGCTAAATTCTAGTCAGAGGCTATGACAGTGATGCATAATGTAAATTTGGCCTCCAAGTTGTAAAACACAAGGATAGGTTATGTTTACATATACAAATAAAATAATTGTTCCCAACATTTAAAATTGGGCATGTTTTATGTTTTGTTTTGCTTTGCTTAAAGATCTAACATTTTCCCTTCCCTCTAGAAAATAAGAACAAAAGACAATAAGCAATAAACCAGACAGCTGGGCAGAAAGATAGCAGAGTAGGCTCTGGGCTGCTTACAAGGCATTCAGGAGCTTCTTGAATGCCTTTTTTCTCTAGAACAGGTGGATAGTGCCCAGAAAGACAACTCATACCTAACTACTCACCCACCTGAGTGGAGGGTCAGAATGTGTATTTTTCTCTATTGTTCCTGGAGGAAGTATCACACAGATTGTTGTATGGAATCCTAACTTTCACTATTGGCTCACTTAGACTTCCAAAATTCCATGAAACAAACAGCTCTTTCATAGGAAAGTATGCTACCAAATGGGGAAATGTTAGGAGATTTGAAGATATGAGTGTGGCTCAATGGTTGCCCAGGCAATGATGAACTGACAAAAATGATACACTTGGATTGGTTACTGGGGCATATGTGAGGAAGGCAGCAATTCCATCCAGTGAACTACAAATGTGATCATCAGAAGTTAAAAGCACCTTTAGTTCATGAACTGTTAATAGAATTTAGCAATAACACACGGATCCCCCCTATTAGTGGGACCCTAATATAGTTTTTGGATCTTAATGTTCAAGTAATGGCTGTGACTTCAAAACATAGAGTCAGCAACAGCCTGTTTGAATAGTACCAGTTTCTCTCACATTGGAGATGGTAGTCCATGTTCAAACATAGCACAATAGTGTTGAACAGATGGGGTTCAAACAAAGATAATCTTGCCTAACTTCCATATTCAGCCATAGAAAAAAAGAACTAAAAGAAGAGGGTATAGATAACTTTCAAATGATATAAACTATTGTAACTTACCACATCCCATTGTCTAGAATTGATATGCCTGCTTTGGGGTGAGGCACACTGAAAAAAAAAAAAAAACATAATAGCCCAGACAAAACTTCTGTTGGTGAAGAAGACAGTGGACAAATAGTAACAATCTCTGTCACACAGGACAAATCCCTGGTGCCAGCCTCTGTTAAGAAAGCAAATTGGCCTCACCCATTGTTGATCCTATTCAGCCAGGAAGTGGACATCCAACTAAGCATGGTCAACTAAAGAAGCATGGTCCTCTAAAGAAGCTGAATTCCAAATAGAGGAGGGAAGGATAGAAAGCAGTTTCAGAAGCCCTAGGGTAGAGGGTTCCTGTGGAACTCATTTGCTGCAGAAGATGTTGTGTGCTTCCCTCTCAACACTGGAAACTGTGGACTCCTTCCAATCGAAAACCTTGACTCAATACTGTTGCGGGTTCTACAACTACTCTGCCTCACCACCCCATTTTGGATGTCTTTGAAGTACATTTCTGCTTGCTCTTTTAGCTATGTTCCATACCCATTGGGCCACTGAGAAATACCAACTTAACTTCAGTCTGAGAAACGAAACAGTAACTCAAATCAAAGAGATTGGTAAACACTGGCCCAAAACTTCATAAACAGTGTGGTCTTGGAATAAGGCCATCATGATGCTCTATATTTTCGAAGACATGGGATTCATCCTTGAATTTATCACTGCACTGTAATCTTCATCTCTTATTGCCTTCTGCTGCATAAAATATAGTTCCATATTGTAATATTTCAGATCATTATTTCACTTTTAAATCTTTTAATCTTATAAATCTGATTGCTTGTGGTTCTTGAGATAGACTGTCAGTAGTGGCCAAGAATTTGGTCTTCTTTGCATTTACAGCTGGGGAAAGGAACCCATTTCCAATTAAACCATATATTTGTAGATAACCATGGCCCTTCTAGTGGTGGATTCACCTCAGGAATGCTCATAACATGATTAGTAATTTCTCCCCAGCAAAAGAGCAGGAGAGAGAACCTAAAGCAGGTCATCTTCTACAGACCATGTAGGAGATATACCCTAATTTCTGTTATATCCCATTTGTGAGACAGAACTACTAGAGCAGAATACGGAAACATGTCTCTGATTTCAACACTTGTGAGACTCAGTCAGGAGAACCATTTCCTTAGCTTCCATCATATTTTCCAAAAACTAGTTCAATTACTGGAACACTACCCATCAAATAAGAGACTACAAGTTTGGCAAAAAAATAATAATTTATTATGTAGAAATAAAGAACATGGGCTGACCAAAAAATAATAATTCCAAGTGTTTTAACACCTTTTCAAAGCCACAGCAAACAACTGAATTAATTGTTAAGGGCAAAAAGCTGATGAAACATAAATAACGAGGGTTTCAAAATTATCTAACAAAGGTAGATATAACATCACTAACTATCTATGTGCCAGTTTTCCCTTGGTCTTCCTTCAACCACACATGAATGTTCCCTGTGAATTTCTTTCTGGGGTTGTGATCAACAACCATGCTTATACAAGGTAAAGAATTTTGTTTCATTTTATTTCAGGGAAGGAAATGGAAAAGAAATGGAGAGAAGAGGAAAAGAGAGGGAGGAGAATGAATGTAATGAAGGAAAGGGGAGGGGAAGAGAAGGGGAAGAAATGGGAAGAAGAAGAAATGGAGGGGAGGGGAGAAGAAGGAAGGAAGAACTTATTGACAAAGCCTTTCACCAACATAGCATCTCCTTTAATTGAAGCTTTTATATCACTTACATATCAAAGAAAACTACCACAGTACCCTCTCTAAAGAACCGCAGACTTCCCTCCTGCTCTTCTCTACCATAACATTACTCGTTTCCTTCATATGTTTTTATATATAATCGACACTCTTTAACTTCTCATATATATTCTACCTAAATTATGAGCGCCAGGATGATGAAGACCTACCCTATGCCGTAAAGCACTGGAGGTGATGAGCACAC
Organism: Montemys delectorum; assembly: GCA_019843815.1. Taxonomy (NCBI): domain Eukaryota; kingdom Metazoa; phylum Chordata; class Mammalia; order Rodentia; family Muridae; genus Montemys; species Montemys delectorum. Next base: position 11,072 of record JADRCD010110922.1, read on the forward strand.
TTCTCCTAGATGCAGACTAATTTGGTTTCTAGCCTGTAAATTCTAGTCAGTAGACAACCAAGTGACTGACTCTTGCAAGTTTTATAATTTCTTTGAGCCTTATTATTACAATTTGTAAAACAGGAATCAAAGCATAAAACTATGTTACTTTTTTTTCAATAATTTGCTTAGGGATCAATAAGCATACATTGATTAATGAGGTCAGCTGTCATGACAGTTTCACATATACCACAGAGACTCAGCCTAGGGACCTCAGCCATCCAGGTCCACGCACGTCTTAGTCACCTGAGTCGTTCTAGATCACACTTGTGTAGCTTCAAGCAAGCTCCACATTCTAACCTATATCAGCATGCATTGTGCTATCTTTTTCTTAACCCTCAAGCCTTTAGTGAAGCTCTCTAGCCTTAAGTCAGTTGCTGGTGAGGCACCAAAGATACTGACCAAGATTCAGTATTTTCAACTAATTATAAAAAGACTCCTCCTAACAGAAATCAATATGGCTGCTTTGATTGTAGAAAGGTTAAGGAACTTTTCTGTCACGACCATGAGGAAGTCTTCCAAACTAAAGGGAGTTCATGAATGAGCTTCAGAGTCAGACCTCTCAGGCTTTGAAGCCTGGAGCACTGACTAAGCAGCTAAAGTGAGTAAATTTATATTTCTTGCTTAGTTTCATAACTCTAATACCTACTAGCTAGATATCAGAATAACTGCCTTGTGTGGTACAAACAACATGCATGGAGAGAGTATGCTATCTGTCACATCATGTATTCAATATAGAAATCCTAAGTCGTAGTTGGAGATGGTGGGAGAAGACAACAGTGACTTCTCTTTTTTAAAAAAAAAATTAAGTATTTTCTTTATTTACATGTAAATTTCTCCTTTCTCAGTTTCCCCTCCAAAAAATAAGCAAACAAACAAAAACAACAAGAACAAACTCCTGTTGCCTCCCCCCTCCCCATGCCTGCCACCCCACTCTCTCCCACTTATTGGCCCTGGCATTCCCCTACACTGGGGCACAAAACCTTCACAAGGCCTAGGTCCTCTCCTCCTATTGATGATCAAATTTGCAATCCTCTACTATAGGCATGCTGCCAGAACATTCAGTCCCACCATGTATAGTCCTTGGTTGGTGCTTGAGTCCCTGGGAGCTCTGAGGGAACTAGTTAGTAATTGTTGTTCGTCCTAAGGGGCTGCAAACCCTTCAGCTCCATAGGTCCTTTCTCTAACTCCTTCATTGGGGACCCTGTGCTCAGTTCAATGGATGGCTGTGAGCCTCTAGATCTGTATTAGTCAGGTATTGTCAGAGCCTCTCAGGAGACAGCTATATTTAGGCTGGCCTGTCCTTCCTTCAGTCTCTGCTCCATAGTTAATCTCTGCCACTCCTTCTGACAACAGTGACTTTTCTACCATGTGTGCTTTGCCTCTTGAAGAATGAGTTTGCCCAGGGGCCCGAAATAAAAACCATAACAAAACAAACAAACAAAATCAGATATAAAGCCACTCTTACAGTAGAAACAGATAACTACACCGTGGAGAAGAAAAGTCTCAATCATAAGAACATAGAAAAGAAGACATTTCACAAAAGAAATACATGAGCATTTGGAAGAATAGAAGATGATGCACCATGCCCAATTTGATTCATACATAAGTTCCCAATGCAAAGAAAGGATGAAAGTACAAACAGTAATCAAACACACCAAGAAAATCACAGGCATCAGGATATCCCTGTTAATAATGACTATAAATATAAAGAGACTTCATTAAAAGATACAGACTCAAGCCCTACATTGAAATCCATGCCTATCATGCAAGTATCTGGGAGGCAGAAACAAGAAGATGATTGGCAATCCAAAACAAACCTGGTCTATTTAATAAATTCGGGGAATAAAAGAGCTGCATGGGGATACTATCTCAAAGAAAGCAAAACACAAATTAAACTAAAATACGATAGGTACAAATTGGCTGATTGATTTAAAAGTTACATTTTTTTTTATAAGACCATTACCTCCCTGATGAGTAGTACACTTACAGGCTGACAGTGGAAGGATGAAATCAATATGCAAAACAAATAGAAGCAAAAACAAAAAACAAAAACAAAATGCCAGATGCTGTTTATGTCTGTTATATCTGACTGCAAGCCAAATTCTGAAAAGATATAGGTTAAGATGCATTACTAAAGAAAATAATCAACTACAGAAGTGAAAGACTTCTACCCTGAAAATGATAAAAGAGTGAAGAAATTGAAAATTAAGCTAGAAGGTGGAAAGACCTCCAATGTTCTTATGATGTAAGAACTGATATTGTAAAAATAATTAGATTCCTAAAAGTGATCTACAGATTCATTTCGGTTTCAATCAAAAAATTTAAATCCTATGTAGAAAAACTAAAACTGGCTACATCAAAATATCTAAAATCAAATTATACCATAAAGTTATAGTTAAAAAACAAATAAAAAATTAGAATAGTAGAGTAGAGAGATTGAACAAAATTAATGAACCAGAAATAAACCTACGGCATAAGAACCAAAAACATAAATTGGAGAAAAAGCAATCTTGGCAATAAACATTCCTGAAAAATTAGACACCCACATATCGAAGAAGGACGCTACCTTCAACACTCTTCCAGTAGAAAGTCATGTAGGATGTAAAACTTGAAACTGCTAGAAGAAAACATAGGGACCTACATCAAGATGTAGACATAGTCAAGGACTTACAGAAAAGGACTAGAGTCTCTGAAAATAGTAACAAGAATTGAAAAACAAAATTGAGTAAAATTACAGACTCTGGGAATGATAACAAGAATTAAAAAACAGAATTATCTAAAATTTCAAAGCTTCTATTCAGCAGAGAAAATAACTAGGGCAGAGACAACTTATAGAATGGAGAAAATATTTGACAGTGTATCTAACAGGAAAGTCATATTTATAGTATATATAAAAAACAAAAAAAACCAAAAATTAAAACACCAGAAACCCCCAAAATATCCAATTAATAGGTGGGAAAACACACAGTTCTCAAATGAAGAAATACAAATAGTGACTAAATGTCTGAGGGAAACCCACTGCTTTAGTCAGAAGGGAGGTATAAATTAAAACTGCTTTAAGATTTCTTCTCCCTCCAGTCGGGATGGTAACTACCGAGAAAACAAAGGACAAAAATAGTACTAATGTTGCAAAGAAAATGGAACCCTTTTAGCTTGCAGGCTGTCATATGACCCAGTGCAGTCACTATGGAAACCCGTTTTCAAAGCAAAACACAAAATGTAACCATATATGGATATGGTCTAGCTATACTACTCTTGTATGTGTGCATAGAAGCTCATCAACAGATGAACACATTTTAAAAAGGGAATAGACAGAGTTTGTTCAGCAATGAAGAATTAAATCAGGACATTTTCAGGAAAATTGGTGGAACTGGATATCATCATGTTAAGTGAAATACCACATTTTCTCTCTCTTATGTAGAATCTCTCTCTCTCTCTCTCTCTCTCTCTCTCTCTCTCTCTCTCTCT